>APFE030080653.1:164839-195135 GCA_000404065.3 Pinus taeda
GATTAATAATTCTAAGGATTTAATCTCTTAGGCTTATTAATTGCATAGCCACCATAATCAATGTTTTAAAATTGTGCTCACCCTACAGTCAACCGTATTTATTTTAGTCAACTAAGTTTATTTTAGAGTTTATAATTTTTATTTTAGGATTTATGTACCTTAGTTTTATAATATCAATCCCTTGAGTTTGTATTCCTACCATTTAATATTAAAATAAATCCAATGTACTAGTCGTTTTATATATAAATTGAAATGAAAAATTCATAAATAGAATAAAAAGCTTATATGTCATCTCTGCCATTTAAAATGTTAGGTTAATAAATTTTTTAAAAAATTAACATTTTTAATATTAGTTAATATTAAAATAACATTTTAAATATTGTTATTAAATAAAATTATAATAATTATTATTATAAATATAATTATTTTAAAATATATAATATAAAAAATTTCTTAAATAATGAATTGAAAATATATTATTAATCAAAAACTATTAATAACATCGTTAATACAATATTAGTCATGTTTAATAACATCTCTTATTTGATTAATATTATAAACCTAAGTGATTAATAAATTCAAGGATTTAATCTCTCGGGTTTGTTAATTCCAAAGTCACCATAATCAATGTTCTAAATTTGTGGTCAACCCATAGTCAACCATATTTATTTTAGTGAAATAAGTTTATTTTAGGGTTTATAATTCTTATTTTAGGATATATATACCTTAGTTTTATAATATCAATCCCTTGCGTTTAATGCTATTCCCTTGGGTTGATAACACATTAGGGTTTTAGAATTATTCCCTTGGGTTTCTAATATCAATCCCTTAGGTTTATTAATATAAGAGTTTGTATTCCTAGTATATAATATTATATGAATCCTACTATTGAATATTAAAACTAAATCCAATGTACTAGTAGTTTTATATATAATTGCATGAAGATTCATAAATAGATTAAAAAATTCATATATATCTCCCCTTTTGATTAGTTATCAAACATTAAAGAATTAACATTTTATATTACGTTCTTATAAATATTAAAAATTACATTTTATATAATAGTTTTATAAATTTAAACTTTTATTATATAAATAAATAATATATTCTAAAAGATATTTAAATAAAATTATTGATTTGAAAACAATATTCTTAATTAAAAAAACTATTAATATCATTAATACAATATTAATCATGTTTAATACATCTTTATTTGATTAATATAATATACCTAAGTGATTAATAAATCCAAGAATTTAATCTCTTCGGTTTATTAATTTCATAGTCACCGAAAACAATATTCTAGAATTGTGGTCAACCCGTAGTCAACCATATTTATTTTAGTGAGCTGGGTTTATTTTGGGACTTATAATTTTTATTTTAAGATTTATATACCATAGCTTTATAATATCAATCCCTTGGGATTAGTATTATTTCCTTGGGTTTATAACACATTGCGGTTTTAGAATTATTCCCTTGGGTTAATAATATCAATCCCTTAGGTTTATTAATGTAAGGGTTTGTATTCATTGGGTATAATATTATTCATAGGGTTTATAATATTAATGCTAGTGTTTAATATAAATCTCTTGGGTTTATAATCATGGTCAGCCATGGTCCAATGTCACATTGTAACAAAGATTGTCTCAATATGAAAATCAACCATGGTCTACCATGGTGAACCATAGTCTTTCATCACATTGTGCCAAAGACTGTCCCAATATGAAAATGAAGCATGGTCAACCATGGTAAACAATGTCTATTTTTTGGTTTATAATATTTATCTTAGGTTTTATATGCCTTGGGTTTATAGTATTTATCCCTTGGGTTAAATATTATTCCCTTGGGTTTTTACTATTAATGCCTTTGGTTTCTAATATCAATCCCTTATATTTATTAATCTAAGGATTCTTATTCATAGGGCTCAATATTATTCACAAGATTTGGAATATTAAACCTTCGGTCTAATATAAATCCCCTTGGTTTATGATCATGGTCAACCATGGTCCAACGTCACACTGTGACAAAGATTTTCTCAATATAAAAATCAACCATGGTCCAACATTGCATTGTGTCAAAAGATTGTCAGCATATGAAAATAAATCACGTTCAACCATGTTGAAACGTTGCATTATGAAAAAGATTATCTCAACGTGAAAATCAACCATGGTTAACCATGATAATTTTAGGGTTTACAATATTTATCTTAGGGTTTATATATCTTAGGTTATTTATTGCTTGTGTGTAATATTATTACCTTGGGTGTTTAGTATTGATCCCTTAGGTTTATTAATCTAAGGGTTCATATTCCTAGGGTGTACTATTATTCATAAGCTTAATAATATTAACCCTTTGGTTTATTATAAATCTTGTGGATTTAGTTAATTAAATTGGATTGATAATATTCATCCCTTTGGTTTAATATTACTCCAAACAATAGTCAACAATAGTCAACTATAGTAAACCATATTTATTTTAGTCAACCATGCTTATTTTAGGTTTTATAATATTTATTTTAGGTTTTGTGTACCTTGAGTTTATTATATTAATCCCTTGGATATAATATCATTAGTCAACCATGTTGCAACTTCGCATTGTGACAAATATTGTCTCAATATGAAAATCAACCATGGTCAACCATCATAATTTTATGGTTTACTTCTCATGGGTTTACAATATAAATACTTTGGGTTTATTAATCTAAGGGTCCATATTCCTCTCCTATACTATTATTCATATGGTTCATAATATTTATACCTCGGTTTAATATAAATATCATTGATTTAATTGATTAAATTGGGTTGATAATATTCATCCCTTGGGTTTAATATTATTCCCAACCATATTTATTTTAGTCAACCATGTTTATTTTAGGGTTTATAATATCTATTTTAGGTCTTATATACCTTAGGCTTATACTATTAATCCCTTGGGTCCAATATCCATGGTCAACCATGTTGCAACAATGCATTGTGAGAAATATTGTCTCAATATGAAATCTACCATGGTCAACCATGATACTGTTATGGTTTATAGTATATATCTTAGTGTTTATATACCTTAGATTTATAATATTTGTCCCTTGGTTGTAATATTATTCCCTTGGCTTTTTACTATTGATCCCTTGGGTTAATTTTTCTCATGGGTTTATAATATAATTCCGTTGGGTTTATTAATCTAAACGTTCATATTCCTAAGGTGTACTATTATTCATAGGGTTCATATTATTAATCCTTAGGTTTAATATCAATTCCATGAATTTCATTAGTTAAATTGGATTGATAATATTCATCGCTTAGGGTTTAATATTAGTTTCAACCATAATCAACCATAGTCAACCATGGTCAACCATAGGGAACAATGTTTGTTTTAGGGTTTATAATATTTATTATATGGTTAATATAATGTATGTTTATAAAAGTAATCCATTGCATCTAATATTATTCCATTCAATTTATAAAATTTTGGGTTTTCAGAATTAATCGTTGGGTCAAATATTAATTCTTGGGTCTAATATAAATACCCTAGGTTTATAATCATGATCCAACATAACATTGTGACAATGATATTCTCAATATGAAAATCAACCATGGCGCAACATTGCATTGTGACAAAAGATTGTGTGAATATGAAAATAAATCGTCAACCATGTTGCAATGCCACATTGTGACAAAGATTGTCTCAATATGAAAATCAACCATGGTCAACCATGATAATTTTAGGGTTTACAATATTTATCTTAGGGTTTATATATCTTCAGTTTATAATATTCATGCCTTCTCTGTAATATTATTACCTTGGGTGTTTAGTATTGATCTGTTGGGTTTACTATTCCTGCGAGTTTGTAATGTCAATGCCTTATGTTTATTAATCGAAAGGTTCATATTCATAGGGTGTACTATTATTCATATGGTTCATAATATTAATACTTCAGTTTAATTTAAATCTCATAAATCTCCAAACAATAGTCAACCATGACCAGCCATATTCAACCATTGTCAACCATAATTATTTTATTCAACCATGTTTATTTTAGGGTTTGCAATATTTATTTTAGAGTTTGTATACTTTGAGATTATAATATTAATCCCTTGGATATACATGTTGCATCATCACATTGTGAAAAATATTGTCTCAATAGAAAAATCAACCATGGTCAATGATGATATTTATGTTACAGTTTATTTACCTTGGTTTTATAATATTAATCCCTTGGGTTTAATATTTTTCACTTGGGTTTGTAATCCTTTGGGATTTTAGTATTAAAACCTTGGGCTTATTATTCCCTTGGGTTTACAATATAAATATATTGGATCTATTAATCTAAGGCTTCATATACATAGGATATTATATTATTCATAGGGTTTATAATAATATACATAAGGCTTAATATAAATCCCTTGGGTTTATAATCATTTTCAAGAGTAGTCCAACATCACATTATGATAAATAGTCTCTCAATATAGAAATCAACCATGGTCAACCATATTCAACCATGGCCAACAATGGTAAACCATTGGGTTTATTCATATGGTTTATAATATTAATCCTTAGGTTTAATATAAATCTCCTGGGATTATAATCATAGTAAACCTTAGTCAACCATGGTCCAATGTCACATTGTCACAAAGATTGTCTCAATAAGAAAATGAACCAATGTCAATCATCGTTAACCATGGTAAACAATGGTAAACCATTGTCAATCATCATAAACCATGGTAAATCATGGAATCATCCTATGTTACATTGTGACAATATGAAAATCAACCATTGTCCAACGTCGCATTGTGACAAATATTGACTCAATATGAAAATCAACCTTGGTAAATCTTCATCAACCATCTTTATTTGAGGGTTTATAATATTTATTTTAGGGATTATCTACCTTCAGTTTAGAATATTAATACCTTCAGCTGATTAATCCGTGGGTTCATATTCTTAGGTTATAATATTATTCATAGGGTTTATAATATGAATCATAGTGTTTGATAAAAATCCTTTGGGTTTATAATCATTGTCAAAGATGGTCAACCATGGTCCAATGCATCATTGTGAGAAAGATTGTGTAAATATAAAATCAGCCATGGTCAGCCATGGTCCAACATGACATTTTGACAAAGACTGTCTCAATATGGAAATCAACCATGGTCAACCATGGTCAATGATGGACCAGCGTCGCATTGTGGCAAAGATTAGCTCAATATGAAAATCAACCATGGTAAACCATAGTTTAACATGTTTATTTTAGGGTTCATAATATTTATCTTAGTTCTTATATACCTTGGGTTTATAATATTAATTCCTTGGGTTTATAATATTAATCCCTTGGGTTTAATATTATTCCCTTGGATTTATAATCCCTTGGGGTTTTAGTATTAGCCCATTCAACTTATAATATCAATCCCTTGGGTTTATTAATTTAAGGGTCTGTATTCATAGACAAAGGTTGCCTTAATATGAAACTGAACCATGCTCATCTGTTGTCGACAATGGTAAACCATTGTGCATCGTCGTCAACCGTAGTCACTCATGGTTAAACATGATGAAATGTCATATTCATCTGAAACGTTTTCAAGCATCGCATTATGACAAACATTGTTTCAATGTGATAATAAATCTAATAATGTTTGTTGCAATGTTATATTTCATTGAAATTTATTCAATGTTGTAATGTGACATTAAAAGATTGTGGTTTAACGTTAGTTTTCTAATATTGTGTTTAATATTATATTTATAATTTTAGAGTTTAATATTGGGATTATAATATTGGGGTTTTTATTATTGGGTTTAATATTAATCCTAAGGTTTGTAATATTAATCCTACTATTTATATCAATCCCTTGGGTTTATTAATCCCCTAGGATTATAATACTAATATCTTGGGTTTATTAATCTCTTAGGTTTATCAGTTCCTTAGGATAATTAATTGCTTGGGTTTATGATATTGAGACAATCTTTCTCATTGTGAGAAAGATTGTATGAATATGAAAATCTCTTAGGCTTATTAATCTCTTAGGTTTATTAATCACTTAGGTTCATTAATTGTTTGGTTTTATTATCTTGATCACTTGGATTTATTATATTGAGACAATATTTCTCATTGTGAGAAAGATTTGTCTGAGTATGAAAATAAACCATGGTCCACCATTGTCAACCATAGTCCAATGTCACATTATGACAACGATTGTCTCAATATGAAAACCAACGATGATCAACCATGGACAGTGATGATCCAATGTCGGATTGTGGAAAATATTAGCTCAATATGAAAATCAACCATGGTAAATGACAATTAACCATTTTTTTTATAATATTTATCTTAGTGTCTATATAACTTCGGTTTATAATATTAATCCATTGGGTTTAATATTATTCCCTTGGGGTTTTAATATTAATCCCTTGGGCTTATAATATCAATCCCTTGGGTTTATTAATTTAAGGGTTCATATTCCTAGACAAAGATTTTCTTAATATGAAAATGGACCATGGTCAAGTGTTGTAAAATAATCAAGCATGGTCTACCATGGTCAACAATGGTGCAAGGTCACATTATGACAATGATTGTCTCAATATGAAAGCCAACCATGATCAACCATGGACAATTATTGTCCAACATCACATTGTGGAAAATAATAGCTCAATGTGAAAATCAACCATGGTAAACGATAATTAACCATGTTGTTTATAATATTTATCTTATTGTCTATATACTTTGGGTTTATAATATTAATCCCTTGGGTTTAATATTATTCCATTGGATTTATAATCCCTTGGGGTTTTAATATTAATCCCTTGGGTTTATAATATCAATCCCTTGGGTTTAATAATTTAGGGATTCATATTCCTAGAGGAAGATTGTCTTAATATGAAAATGAATGATGGTCAACTATTATAAACAATGGTAAACCATTGTTAGTCATCGTCAACCATAGTCAATCATGGTCAACAATGGTCGAATGTCACATTTTGTCTGAAAATATGCCAAACATTGCATTGTCTCAATGTGATAATCAATCCAATAAAAATGTGATATTCAATGTTGTAATGTGACATTAGAAAAATGGGGTTTGATATTAGGGTTTCAAATAATAGGTTTCTAATAATGTTTAGTATTAAATTTATTATTTTAGAGTTTAATATTGCGATTATAACATTAGGGTTTTTATTATTCGGCTTAATATTAATCCTGGGGTTTTAGTATAAATCCCTTTGCTTTATTGTTCCTTTGGGTTTACAATATCCATTTCTTGGGCGTATTATTCCCTGGCCAACCATGGTTTGTTATGAAGTCAACCATGGTCATATATGGAATTGTGATAAGGATTGTCTCAAAATGAAAATCAACAATGGTCAATCATGTTTATTTTAGCATTTATAATATTTATCTTAGGGTTTTTATACATTGGGTCTATAGTATTAGTCCCTTCGGTTTAGTATTATTCCCTTGGGGTTCTAGTATTAATCCCTTGGGTTTATTATTCCTTTGGGTTTATAATATCAAGCCCTTGGGTTTATTTTTCCCTTATGTTTATAATATCAATCATGATCAACCATTTCCAATCATATCCAACCATGGGCAGCCATGGTTGAATGTCGCATTGTGGCAAGGATTGTCTCACCATCAAAATAAACCATGTTTATTTTAGATTTTGCAATATTTATATTAGTGTTTGAAATATTAGGTCTGTAATATTGTGTTTAATATTATATTTATTATTTTAGAGCTTAATATTGGAATTATAATATTAGGGTTTTTATTATTGGCCTTAATATTAATCCTGGGGTTTTAGTATAAATCCCTTGGGTTTATTGTTGCTTTGTGTTTGTAATATCAATTGCTTGGGTGTATTATTCCCGAGCCAACCATGGTTTGTTATGAAGTCAACCATGGTCCAATATGGAATTGTGATAAGGATTGTCTCAATATGAAAATCAACAATGGTCAATCATGTTTATTCTAGTGTTTATAATATTTATCTTAGGGTTTATATACGTTGGGTTTATAATATTAGCCCCTTGGGTTAAGTATTACTCCATTGGGTTCATAATCCCTTGAGGTTTTAGTATTAATCCCTTGGGTTTATTATTCCTTTGGGTTTATAATATCAATCCCTTGGGTTTATTTTTCCCTTAGGTTTATAATATCAATCATGATCAACCATTTCCAATCATATCCAACCATGGCCAACCATGGTTCAATGTCGCATTGTGACAAAGATTGTCTCACCATGAAAATAAATTATGTTTATTTTAGAGTTTGTAATATTTATATTAGGGTTTAACAATGTTGGGTTTATAATATTAGTGTATTGGATTTAATATTATTGCCTTGGGTTAATAATCCCTTGGGGTATTAGTGTTAATCCCTTAGGTTTATTATTAACTTGGGTTTATAATATCAAATCATGGTCAACTTTATTAATCTATTGTGTTTGTAATATGAATCACTTGCGCTTCTTGACCCTTAGGTTTTTAATATTTATCCCTTGGGCTCACTAATTCCTTGAGTTTATAATATTGAAGGGTTGAGTTTATTAACTCCTAGGGTTCATAATATTTATAATCCCTTTGGTTTACTAATCCTTTGAGTTTAAAATATTAATTCTTAGGGTTTATTAATTCAACCATCTTTATTTTAGTATTAATCCCTTGGGTTTATAGTATCAATCCTTTGGGTTTATTATTATTTTAGGTTTATAATATCAATCATGGTCAACCATTGTCAATGATAGCCAACAATGGTCAAACATGGTTGAATGTCGCGTTGTGAGAAGGATTGTGTGACTATGAAAATAAATCATGTATATTTTAGTGTTTGTAGTATTTATATTGGGGTTTACCAATGTTGGGTTTATAATATTAGTCCCTTTGGTTTAATATTATTCCCTTGCATTCATAATCCCTTGGGGTTTTAATATTAATCCCTTGGATTCATAATATCAATCCCTTGGGTTTATTATTAACTTGGGTTTATAATATCAATCATGGTCAACCATGGTCAACCATAACCAACCATGGTCAATTGTGGTAAATCGTGGTCCGATCTCACATTATGACAAAAATGTCTCCACATAGGGTTTATATACCTTGGATTTATAATATTAGTCCCTTGGGTTTAATATTATTCCCTTAGGTTCGCAACCCCTTGGGGTTGTAGTATTAATCCCTTGGCTTTATTGTTGATTTGGGTTTATTATTCCCTGGTCAACCATCGTCCAACATGGAATTGTGATAATGATTCTCTCAATATAAAAATCAACGATGGTGAATCATGTTTATTTTAGTGTTTATAATATTTATCTTAGGGTTTATATACATTGGGTTTATAATATTAGTCCCTTGGGTTTAATATTATTCCATTGGGTTTTATTATTAATCCCTTGGGTTTATTATTCACTGATCACAATTCTAATTATTATTAGACCATGGGCTGTTATTATGTGTTAACAATAATAATAATAATAATAATTATTTTATTTTATTGATTATTATATTATTTATTATATTATATATCGATGATTATAATATTATTTACTTATATTAAATAAATAATCATAAGAATTGGTTG
Organism: Pinus taeda; assembly: GCA_000404065.3. Classification (NCBI taxonomy): domain Eukaryota; kingdom Viridiplantae; phylum Streptophyta; class Pinopsida; order Pinales; family Pinaceae; genus Pinus; species Pinus taeda. The sequence continues at coordinate 174,408 of APFE030080653.1, forward strand.
TTCTTATTTATAAAAATAATGATGGCGAATTCAGTTTATTTTAGTTATGTTTATAAATTTATTTCTTAGGGTTTATATAACATTAGCTTATAATATATCTCTTGGGTTTATATTTTGCATTGCTTTTTAATATTAATTCCTGGTTATTATTTCACTTATCCCAATTTATTTATTATTGACATGGCTTTTATTTGATTATAATAAGAACATATTATTTTTTAGTATTATAATTATAATAGCTATTATATTATTTATGTATAATATATTAATCAATAATTTAATATTATTACTAATTTATTATATTATAATATTAATATATAATTAGAATTGTTGTTATTTATTTTTATAGTTATAATATTATAATAGTCTGTCTCTAAAAAATTACGTATATAATTCCCTTATCACAATTCTAATATTTTGGACAGTTTTTATTATAAATTAAAATATTATTATAATAATAATGTAGTAATATATTTTATTATAATATAACAATATAATAATATAATTTCTATTATTATTATTATTTATATGAGTTAATATTATTATTTTTATTTAATATATAATCATGTATATATATGCAATATTATAAGAATAATGGTTGTTATTATTATATAGTTATTATAATTATCAATAGTTAGTGTTTAGAAAAAATACACATAATAAGTATTAATGTCGTTAATACAAGCCTATCGGTGTATATCAACCATATTAGTAAATATGGTTGAGCTAGTTTACATGGCAATATAGTCAAGGCTTTCTCACATCTTCCTGACTTCCTGTCACGCCCCCAATCTCTCTTATATTTTTTTTTTTGGAGGGTGTAGCACTACCGTGCAAGTTGTTTTATTTAACAACATTGCATATAGACTACACCTTCACAACACTTGTTTCGCTTTGCTGCACAAGTATTAACCATATAACCAAGCTTATAATCTTATAATCGAACCTTATAATTCCTTAATTATAATTCTGTGTTCAATTACAAATTATCCATTCATAAACCGAATCATAAAACTGTTCACCAACACTTAATAATGCAATTCCAAAACACATAAGAATATAAACGCATGAACTGTTGGGAGGGGTGACTCCCCAAGAGTCTGCCTGGTATTTTTATTAAACCGATTTACAATAATTCGTGTGTCGGCATACCGCCACGGCCACACAGTGATGTTTGTTAGCACGACTCGTGTAACAGGTTTACAACCCCACGGCCTGCGCAATAGAGTATACAGTGGGTTAACAATTCATATGTTGTCTTTACAACTGGGTGCACACTTTTGTGTGACTGCACCAAGACCGGCACAAACTATACAACCCCCAGTTATGTTTTAGATGACAGCGAGCCCGCAGCCTTCGCTGCGCTGATGATTTGCCCGAACCTGTGTTCAAAACTGACTCCTTTACCATGATGGCGCACTATCATGCTGCCTCGTAAGTCCGGCGTAACACACAGCCCGTTTATTTCGTTCAACCTTCGTCTTTCTCCGTTGAACCACAACTGCTACATCTGCGCTATGCGCAATTCGAACTCGTGCTTCTTGTGTAGAGAAGACTTGTTGGTCACTTTCATTGATCGAATGATCACTTGATGCCTCCAAATGTCCATTGGTTCATTTTATTTATACGTTCCCACGCCGTCTTGTAGAGGGGTGTCAGTGGTAAAGCCGACCCCTGAATTCGTGCAAAACACCCACCTCTTACCCAAGCCGACGCGTGTTTGTTTTTGTTTCACGCCAACGTGGTTAATACCTTGGCGGGTCGGCCTTTGTTTACAAAGCTGACCAACGCCAAGTATAAACTCACTCGGCCTTCGTGCTCCTTATTCCCCGTGCGTCCATTCGTCCTCGGATCATTCGCTCCATCGCTGCCCTGTTCTGTCGCTGTTTGCCCGTGGTGATGAACGGACCCGATTCCGTTCGGTGCACATGTCGTTCGTTTGAATGCTGCCTACGTCGTCACCCAAACTCATCGTTCGTCCACTGTTCGAACTGTCTCGACTGTATGCCCTCGACCTGTTCGTTCGTAGACTGTCGTTCCGCTTTGTCGCCCACCTGAACTGTCCTAACTATTGTATTATCGACCCGTTCGTTTGTGGCCTCTGCGTTCACTGTGTCGTCCCTCTACCCGAACTGTCCTAACTATTTGTGGTTGTCGACCTGTTCGTGTATGGACTGTTGTTCGGTTCAATTGCCCGAACTGTTGTCTTCGACCCGTGTTGGAGATGCCTGCCCATCCCCCAACCGGTTGATGTGTGCGCGGACCTGCCTGGTGTTGCGTCCGAGTCAAATCTGCTATCGGGTGAATCACGTCCTCGCCCTTTGTGTGGGTCGCCCGCTGTCGTGTGGGGCACCTGATTCCTCCGGGCGTTACACGCTCCTCCACCCCAAGATGTTTTCATCCTCGACAACGTCCCACTTCGGTGGTTTGCAATGTAGACTCCTCCATTATGTGATTCGGCCTCCATTGGATCACCATGTTCTTTTTGCAATTTTGGTTGAGTGTTATGCACTCATTTCATGATCTCCCCGTCTCGGCCATGGGACCCCCATTTTAGGTGCACGTTGAGACCATCAGACCTTCCCAATTACCTTTAAGGACTCACTGCCTTGAGCAGTCAACAATGAGCCCGGCCCTTTGTCTTATTTAAAAAGACTGCCAAAGGGATGAGCCAGGTGGCTCCCCTTTATCCATCAGTTCGATACACTTGCCCGAATCTCCCACCTCCATCGGTGCTTCTCGGTCCTCCTTCATATACGTATCATTTTCGCCATAGCCTTCTACCAATCCCAACCTCCTTGATAAATCCACGGTGCTGTATGTGAGTGATTTAACAGTCAACTCCTGTTCAGCAAGTTTTGTCTCCCTGCCCGACAACCGCTTTCTTGTCCCTTTCTCGTCCTCCATCTGCATCCCCCCTAACTCAGGATTTGCCTTAGTCATTCCCATAGTAGGAACACTTACGGGTATGTCATCCCTTCCATCATAAATGAGGAGTTTCTTCAGATGAGGTACCATCATAGTGCCGAATCGTTTCATGAACTCCATCCCCAACACTGCTTCATAATCGTCGATTCATACTATGATGAAATCAATCTTCCGGGACCATTCACCAAGTACCGTGTCCACTCCTTCGGCTATGCCAAGGATCGTTTCTGGAGGAGAATTTATAGTTTTCACTTGCGCCCCGGCCAGTGCAACCTTCAACTCGAGCCTCCTCGCGGTCTCCTCGCTCATGAAATTATGCGAAGCACCGCTATCAATCATAGCCAGTACTTCTGTCCCTCCAATTCCCAACCGAACATATTCCAATCCACCCTTCTTCGGTTCTTCTTTCTTGTGGTTTTTATCCACTTCCACCTTTGAAGTAGCGCTAGGCCCCTCTTCGTTCGCGGTCTTGTCATGGTGTTCACAATTAGAAGAAACTTCTATTATGGCATGTTCCCGGAATTGTGAAGTTTCCCCTTCAATCTCCTTCTTTTGCCTCTTCTTATCCTTGATTTCTCTTCTCAAGGCTAAGAGATGTTTCTCAAGAATCAAGCATTCTTCCCTTTTCTGATTCAAGGCATGCCTTATGCTTAGTTCCTTGAGCTCTGCTTCTAATACAAGCCCCCTCCTTGTAAGGTGGTGAGCTTTCTCCTCGTTGTAATTCGAGGCTCCTTTACTCACTATGGCTCGAAGGCCTTTCTCCGTCTGAGCCAATCCCTTGCCACAGTTTGTAAATGCTTTCCTCAGTCTTTCCTTTTCTGCAATCACATCCTCTTCAAGCTCTTCCATGGTGGAGAACCCCAATTTCTTGAAGAGAGGTACTTCGGTACTGCTTGTAGAAACTTTGTCGACCTTTTCCATATCCGTGACTGCCTACCTCAGAATAGGCAGATTCACCTTCAATTTCGCTTGGGTATCCAAGCTCTTACGAACACCAAGTTTAACCAACTTCAACCGACCTTGACGCTTCAACCTTAGTACCGACTCCACGACACCTTGTTTAAACCTTCACGAGCAACCTTCTCAACAGCTCCAACCGAGCTCTGATACCAACTATCACGAAGTGCAGGTGTGTATCAGCTTTTGTCTACAAGCCAACCTTGGCTCTGATACCAACTGTCACGCCCCCAATCTCTCTTATATTTTTTTTTTTGGAGGGTGCAGTACTACCGTGCAAGTTGTTTTATTTAACAACGTTGCATATAGACTACGCCTTCACAACACTTGTTTCGCTTTGCTGCACAAGTATTAACCTTATAACCAAGCTTATAATCTTATAATCGAACCTTATAATTCCTTAATTATAATTCTGTGTTCAATTATAAATTATCCATTCATAAACCGAATCATAAAACTGTTCACCGACACTTAATAATGCAATTCCAAAACACATAAGAATATAAATGCATGAACTGTTAGGAGGGGTGACTCCCCAAGAGTCTGTCCGGTATTTTTATTAAACCGATTTACAATAATTCGTGTGTCGGCATACCGCCACGGCCACAAAGTGATGTTTGTTAGCACGACTCGTGTAACAGGTTTACAACCCTATAGCCTGCGCAATAGAGTATACAGTGGGTTAACAATTCATATGTCGTCTTTACAACCGGGTGCGCACTTTTGTGCGACTGCACCAAGACCGGCACAAACTATACAACCCCCAGTTATGTTTTAGATGATAGCGAGCCCGCTGCCTTCGCTGCGCTAATGATTTGCCCGAACCTATGTTCAAAACTGACTCCTTTACCACGATGGCGCACTATCGTGCTGCCTCGTAAGTCCGGCGTAACACATAGCCCGTTTATTTCGTTCAACCTTCGTCTTTCTCCGTTGAACCACAACCGCTACATCTGCGCTATGCGCAACTCAAACTCGTGCTTCTTGTGTAGAGAAGACTTGTTGGTCACTTTCGTTGATCGAATGATCACTTGATGCCTCCAAATGTCCATTGGTTCGTTTTATTTATATGTTCCCACGCCGTCTTGGAGAAGGGTGTCGGTGGTAAAGCCGACCCCTGAATTTGTGCAAAACACCCACCTCTTACCCAAGCCGACGTGTGTTTGTTTTTGTTTCACGCCAACGTGGTTAATACCTTGGCGGGTTGGCCTTTGTTTACAAAGCTGACCAACGCCAAGTATAAACTGACTCTGCCTTCATGCTCCTTATTCCCCGCGCGTCCATTCGTCCCCAGATCGTTCGCTCCATCGCTGCCCTGTTCTGTCGCTGTTTGCCCGTGGTGATGAACGGACCTGATTCCGTTCGGTGCAAATGTCGTTCGTTTGAATTCCGCCTACGTTGTCACCCAAACTCATCGTTCGTCCACTGTTTGAACCGTCCCGACTGTACGCCCTCGACCCATTCGTTTGTAGACTGTCGTTCCATTTTGTCGCCCACCTGAACTATCCTAACTGTTGTATTATCGACCTGTTCGTTTTTGGCCTGTGCGTTCACTGTGTCGTCCCTCTGCCCGAACTATCCTAACTGTTTGTGGTTGTCGACCTATTCGTGTATGGACTGTCGTTCGGTTCAATTGCCCGAACTGTTGTCTTCGACCCGTGTTGGAGATGCCTGCCCATCCCCCAACCGGTTGATGTGTGCGCAGACCTGCCTAGTGTTGCGTCTGAGTCAAATCTACTATCGGGTGAATCACGTCCTCGCCCTTTGTGTGGGTTGCCCGCTGTCGTGCGGGGCGCCCTATTCCTCCAGGCGTTACACGCTCCTCCACCCCAAGATGTTGTCGTCCTCGACAACGTCCCACTTCGGTGGTTTGCAATGTAGAACCCTCCATTATGTGATTCGGCCTCCATTGGATCACCATGTTCTTTTTGCAATTTTGGTCGAGTGTTATGCACTCATTTCATGATCTCCCCGTCTCGGCCATGGGACCCCCATTTTAGGTGCACGTTGAGACCATCAGACCTGCCCAATTACCTTTAAGGACTCACTGCCTTGAGCAGTCAACAATGAGCCCGGCCCTTTGTCTTATTTAAAAAGACTGCCAGGGGGAGCAGTGGTCCCTTTATCATCAGTTCGTACTTGCCCGAATCTCACTCCTCGTGCTTCTCGGTCCTCCTTCATATACGTATCATTTTCGCCATAGCCTTCTACCAATCCCAACCTCCTTGATAAATCCACGGTGCTGTCTGTGAGTGATTTAACAGTCAACTCCTGTTCAACAAGTTTTGTCTCCCTGCCCGACAACCGCTTTCTTGTCCCTTTCTTGTCCTCCATCTGCATCCCCCCTAACTCAGGATTTGCCTTAGTCATTCCCATAGTAGGAACACTTACGGGTATGTCATCCCTTCCATCATAAATGAGGAGTTTCTTCAGATGAGGTACCATCATAGCGCCGAATCGTTTCATGAACTCCATCCCCAACACTGCTTCATAGTCGTCGATTCGTACTATGATGAAATCAATCTTCTCGGACCATTCCCAAGTACTGTGTCCACTCCTTTGGCTATGCCAAGGATCGTTTCCAGAGGAGAATTTATAGTTTTCACTTGTGCCTCGGCCAGCGCAACCTTCAACTCGAGCCTCCTCGTGGTCTCCTCGCTCATGAAATTATGCGAAGCACAGCTATCAATCATAGCGAGTACTTCTGTCCCTCCAATTCCCAACCGAACATATTCCAATCCACCCTTCTTCGGTTCTTCATTCTTACAGTTTTTATCCACTTCCGCCTTTGAAGTAGCACTAGGCCCCTCTTCGTTTGCGGTCTTGTCGTGGTGTTCACAAGTAGAAGAAACTTCTATTATGGCATGTTCCCGGAATTGTGAAGTTTCCCCTTCAATCTCCTTCTTTTGCCTCTTCTTATCCTTGATTTCGCTTCTCAAGGCTAAGAGATGTTTCTCAAGAATCAAGCATTCTTCCCTTTTCTGATTCAAGGCATGCCTTATGCTTAGTTCCTTGAGCTCTGTTTCTAATACAAGCCCCCTCCTTGTAAGGTGGTGAGCTTTCTCCTCGTTGTAATTCGAGGCTCCTTTACTCACTATGGCTCGAAGGCCTTTCTCCGTCTGAGCCAATCCCTTGCTGCAGTTTGTAAATGATTTCCTCAGTCTTTCCTTTTCTGCAATCACATCCTCTTCAAGCTCTTCCATGGTGGAGAACCCCAATTTCTTGAAGAGAGGTACTTCGGTACTGCTTGTAGAAACTTTGTCGACCTTTTCCATATCCGTGACTGCCTACCTCAGAATAGGCAGATTCACCTTCAATTTCGCTTGGGTATCCAAGCTCTTACGAACACCAAGTTCAACCAACTTCAACCGAGCTCGATGCTTCAACCTTAGTACCGACTCCACGGCACCTTGTTTAAACCTTCACGAGCAACCTGCTCAACAGCTCCAACTGAGCTCTGATACCAACTATGACGAAGTGCAGGTGTATATCAGCTTTTGTCTACAAGCCAACCTTGGCTCTGATACCAACTGTCACGCCCCCAATCTCTCTTATATTTTTTTTTTTGGAGGGTGCGGCACTACCGTGCAAGTTGTTTTATTTAACAACATTGCATATAGACTACGCCTTCACAACACTTGTTTCGCTTCGCTGCACAAGTATTAACCTTATAACCAAGCTTATAATCTTATAATTGAACCTTATAATTCCTTAATTACAATTCTGTGTTCAATTATAAATTATCCATTCATAAACCGAATCATAAAACTGTTCACCAACACTTAATAATGCAATTCCAAAACACATAAGAATATAAACACATGAACTGTTGGGAGGGGCGACTCCCCAAGAGTCTGCCCGGTATTTTTATTAAACCGATTTACAATAATTCGTGTGTCGGCATATCGCCATGGCCACACAGTGATGTTTGTTAGCACGACTCGTGTAACAGGTTTACAACCCCACGGCCTGTGCAATAGAGTATACAGTGGGTTAACAATTCATATTCCGTCTTTCCAACCGGGCGCACACTTTTGTGTGACTGCACCAAGATCGGCACAAACTATACAACCCCCAATTATGTTTTAGATGACAACGAGCCCGCGGCCTTCACTGCGCTGATGATTTGCCCGAACCTGTGTTCAAAACTGACTCCTTTACCACAATGGCGCACTATCGTGCTGCCTCGTAAGTCCGGCGTAACACACAGCCTGTTTATTTCGTTCGACCTTCGTCTTTCTCTGTTGAACCACAGCCGCTACATCTTTGCTATGAGCAATTCGAACTCATGCTTCTTGTGTAGAGAAGACTTGTTGGTCGCTTTCGTTGATCGAATGATCACTTGATGCCTCCAAATGCCCATTGGTTCATTTTATTTATACGTTCCCACGCCATCTTGGAGAGGGGTGTCGGTGGTAAAGCCGACCCCCGAATTCGTGCAAAACACCCGCCTCTTACCCAAGCCGATGCGTGTTTGTTTTTGTTTCACGCCAACGTGGTTAATACCTTGGCGGGTCGGCCTTTTTTTACAAAGCCGACCAACGCCAAGTATAAACTCGCTCGTCCTTCATGCTCCTTATTCCCCGCGCGTCCATTCGTTCTCGGATCATTCGCTCCATCGCTGCCTTGTTCTGTCGCTGTTTGCCCGTGGTGATGAACAGACCCAATTCCGTTCGGTGCACATGTCGTTCGTTTGAATGCCGCCTATGTCGTCACCCAAACTCATCATTCGTCCACTTTTCGAACTATCCCGAATGTATGCCCTCAACCCATTCACTCGTAGACTGTCGTTCCACTTTGTCGCCCACCTGAACTGTCCTAACTGTTGTATTATCGACCCGTTCATTTGTGGCCTGTGCGTTCACTGTGTCGTCCCTCTGCCCGAACTGTCCTAACTATTTGTTGTTGTCGACCTGTTTGTGTATGGACTATCGTTCAATTCAATTTCTCGAACTGTTGTCTTGGACCCATGTTGGAGATGCCTGCCCATCCCCCAACCGGTTGATGTGTGCGCGGACCTGCCTGGTTTTGCGTCCAAGTCAAATCTGCTATCGGGTGAATCACGTCCTTGCCCTTTGTGTGGGTCGCCCGCTTTCGTGCAGGGAACCCGATTCCTCCGGGCGTTACACTTCCCTTCAGGGAGTCAAGCTAGAACAAACTCTATTACCATGACAGAAAAATGAGAAGAGAGATAGATTGTGCACATAACTAATCACACTTTATTATTTTATTGATCTTGATGGATACATATATTTACAATAGATATCACCAACTTTAACAAATCTAGATCGTAAAAAAATGGATCTATGAACCAATATTAACTATAACTCGAACACATGCGAAACAATAAATTCTAGATTACCATCTGTAGACTCACAATGACAATTTGTAATCACATACCACATATGGAAGCATTACTTCTAATAATTAAAAAGATAATATTTAATGTATAAAAGACTATGTACCATGACCAATTTAGATACTAAATGTACCGTGTTTGTTTATATAAACGACATGCAAAAACGAATAATAAGATGACGATGATTGATGAGGTTTAAATTTTAATTTTTTTACTCAATTGATTTAGAAAATTAACATAGATTTAGTCTAACCAAAAAAAAGCATAAATAATATAGATTTAGCTTAACTAAAAGAACAAGTATGCCACCCCATAATTAATTATTTTGAAATGTGAAACTTTTCGTTAGAGTGAAAAAAAAAAGTTTACACATTGAGAAGTTTAACTTTCTCTATAATATAGATATGTGTGTATTTATTTAAATTCTATTTCTAATTTATTAAATTGTATTTCTTTTATATAAATTGACTTAATGCCTTCAAAAATATTTTTAAACAATCAGTTTGTAAATACTACATAATTTAACCTTTCAATTTCAACAATTTTTTATTACATTTTACACAAAATTGACAAACGTCATAAGGAACTAAAATGTATAATAATGAGACTATTGAAATAATATATACATAGTTTTTTTGAAAAACTTTACTTCACATAGAGATTGAAATATTTTATTCATAGACCATATTAAAATGAGTTTTCTTATTAATATATTTTTAGATACACTATTTAATCTTATATATTAAAATATTTTATTTATAATTATATTCATTTTTTATTAATAATAATATATATTTTTAAATCGCATCTTATTTTTCTATTAAAAAATGAATGAATTAAATACCTTTTGTCTTATATATGTCTCTTTTATTAGTCTTATTTGATAGTAATAATGTTATTTTGACTTTCAATAATTTATTTTCTTCTTTTGTTTATTGCTCTTTCCATCTATGATGGACTATAGAAATCATATCACATTCAATAGGCCCTTGACATGGATTGCTTTTCCAAGCTTTCGTAACTTTAACCAAATTTTTTAGAAAATGTTGAATATTTTCATTTTCTTGTAAACTAAGGAAAAAAAACTCTAATTTTTGTAAATCTTATTTCTAATTTTCTATTGTCTAAACGGTCCTTGATGTGACACAATTACTTTAGTGGAGGGCGATTTAATTTTAGTATATTTAGTGTCTCACAAAGAATTTTAAAATGAAAAGGAGAATAATTTTCTAAATGACCATTACATGAGTGAGTGCTTTGCTACTAACATTGATAATGACATTGTTAGTCTAACACTAACATTGATGCTACAAGATTAAAAATATTAGTGCTTTCTGAGGTCCTTTACGTAAGTGAGCGGTGGTGGGACATCTGCAATTGTGCTGAGTTATACAAGATAACGAGTGTGCAGGAGGAATAAATGTGTAGAGGAAGAACGAGAAATTTTTTTCGGACAATTGAACTTATTTTAACTTTAATTTTCATTTTCAACTTTTGCACACTTATCTATGCAAAACAAAATGTGTGTGGAGTCGAGTACGTGTGCAATATAGAGGATATGCGGAGGATGTGCAGAACAACAAGTATGTGTAGGAGAATGGGTGTATCGAGGGAATACATGAACGGAAAGCGAAAAATTTATCAAATATTTTAACAATAATGAAAATATTTGAAATAACAAACTGCACAAATAATTGGGAAATAAAAAGATGTTATAACAATTAACATATTTTTTCATTTTAAACTTCTGCACATTGAACTATGTAGAACAACAGTGTATGGATTCGACAATCTGTGCAGAGTAAAGTATGTGTGGAATAGGGGAGTGTGTGTAAGAGAACGAGTGTGTAGAGATAGCACATGCGTAGAGCAAGAACACATTTATTTTTAATTTTTTTTGTTTACATGAAATCATTTTAACTTGAACAATAAAGTTTAAAATAAAAAAAATTGCATAAAAAAGTGAGAAATTAAATTATAATGCAACAATTAAAATATTTTTTACATTTTAAACTTTTATATATTCAACTCTACAAAACAACAGATGTATCAATCCAAGGATTTTTGCAATGAAAAGAATATGTGAAATAAGGGGTATGTATGGGACAATAAGTGTACAGAGGAAATGCGTGTGCATAACTGTTACACAGTAATTTTTCACCGTTGGTCACCGTCCCTGTTACACTCGTTAAAACGGAATTAAAAGACGGTCTGCTTTCAGCTCTTTTCCTGACCTTTTAAAGAGGAAAATATTGCCGAGTTATCCCTCTTGGCTTGTTAAACGTTACTAAGGGGCGGTCGTTTTAAGTTCTTTTATCGACCGTTAAAATATAAAAGATTACCGGGTTTTTGTCGTTTCAAACTCGTTAATGGTTACGAAACGACGTGGTTTTGATCGCTTTTCTACTTTTTAAGGTTGAAATCACTATTCATGAAAAGTACTCCTCGATTGTAATGGTCGGGCGATTCTTTCGGGCATTATTTTATACTTTTTCGGGCCCGAGAGACACAACTTTAATTCCTCTGGTAGTTGTACAAGTTTTGCATTCTATGCTGCAAGTAACTCACTTTTAGCTTGTTTATTTCTTGCTTGACTTCATTTGAACTTAGATTACATGGTTCATTGAAAGTCTTGGTGTTTTCTTTGCTTTGGTAGGTCATTTTTGACGTTTCAGAATTGGTTCTGGATTCCTTTGAATGAATTATCTGTTGAGTGCATATCTCTTGAAATCTGTTGAGTGCATCATACTATTCTAAAAGAAAAGAAAAACAAAAGATTTTTTGCTTTTTATTAATTAGAATTTCTTGTTAATTGTTGCTTTTAAAAAGAAAAAAGAAAAAGATTTTCATTTCTTGTTATTAGCTGCATTAGGATCTTTGTGATCGTTTTGTTTGTATAAAAAAATCTCAACTCTCCTGTAGATAGAGTTCATTCAATGAAACGATACAATTTTCGCATATAGTTTGCATTTAGGAAATTTCAAGAGACCACATACGGTAGGACCGAAAACTGAAACATAATTAAAGATAAACCATAAAATGAATTGAACGAACCTAACTACACATTGGAACATAACGCACATATTCTAGATGTCTAGGTTACAGACGTGTTCTGGCGTCTTTAAACCTGGCAGTTTATCGTTGAGTGGTTGGGTGATTCCTCCACAGTGAAACGGTAAGTGCCAGTACGGATTGTGCTCCCACGTACCGTCGAGTATATATTGGGAGACCCCTATAGGCTTGCAACCTTTGATCCATAGGAAGCCGAGTATGCCGCCCCACAAGCTGTAATGCACTGAACATAGCATTCGGGAAGATTGACTGCAGTACAGGAAGTCCTTGGTTTTCATTTGATTGCCAAGGTGTATAAGCAGTTTTACGGATTGTTTGGCAAACCTTTTACCTAGTTCTCCAGAGTAGTCACTTTTGATCCTTTTCGGACTCTCTAAAAGAAAAGGTGTAAGTGAGCGTCTTGTCACTTCATGCTCATTAAATATTCGAAGGAGACTAGAGTCATCTTTTCATCCTTTTCTCGACTCTTTAAAAATGAAAAGGTCAAGTTCAGTGTCTTAAAATCTATTTGGCCACGATCACATATAACCCGGTTAAATTTTGTTTTGCGTTAGTCTGAGTAGGGTTTGGTTTCGTTAGATTCCCTAGGATTTTGTGAAGTTTCACCCTGGCGGAATTACCAATCTCATCTTCCAAGGGCCCGGTTGTGATTCAAATTCCCCCTATTGTTCCAAGTATACAACCGCTTAACTCTCGTGCTCCAGGCGATGAGGATTACCAATTTTATACGAACCCTATTTGGGAACCTTTTCAAAACGGTATCCCTTTTTGGGAATACACTTCTCCTCGGAAACCATTTCCTTCTGATATGGAAAACCCATCCCCTACTATGACTGATGAATCCAGCATGCCAGGGGACGAGATTCCCAGCACAATGGAATCCACACATGTTAGTAGAACTTCTACTACCAGGGGATTGCCTCTTGGTTATAGAGCATTGCGTGATTTTATATCATCTCCTTTTCCGACTTCTATTTGGTCGCCACCCGTCTTCTCAGATACAAAGCCTTCAACTCCACCACCTCACAGTACAGCGGTTACCTCGGTGACAACCCCTCCAACAATATATGTGGCTTCTTCGACCCCTATTTTTAGCCGACCTTCGTCCTCTTTATTTGCAAGATTTGATCCTACATCTAATGCCTTACTTGGAGGGAAATATGATCAGTATCTACCACCTCCTGGGACTAGGACAAGTCAACTGTCAGTTGGAGAGATTTCAGTTCCGCTGTCCATAGATTGGGGTTCCACTTCTTATCACGGTGGTCAAGCATCGTATGCGCAACCCGAACAACCACATCACCAACACCTACAAGGACAATCCTTCCAAGGAAATCATTTTGCTTCTAGTGGTCCCTTTTTCACTCCTCATACACAACTTACTGGTAATCCAGGCCAACCTTCCACTCAGCAAGCTCAGCCTGGTATCCAGCAAGGTTCTCATACTGGACAAACCGGTCAATTGTTTGTTAACCCAAATCAACCTAATGTCCAGTATACCCAAGTTTTCGGCCAAGCTGCCCAAACCATTGGTCAACCAACCGTCTAGTATACTCAATCTTCTGGACAAACTGGTCACCCTCAAACACAACCATCTAGCATGATAGGGCAACCCTCTGCTGCACAACAACAACCTCAATATCAGCAGGTAGGTCAACCTCAGTATCAGCAGGTAGGTCAACCTCAGTATTAGCAGGTAGCTCAACCTCAGTATCAGCAGGTAGCTCAACCTCAACACCAGCAAGGTTATCCTTCTACTCAGATAGCCCAAGGTTATCCGTCTACTGGCGCTGCTCAACCTGGCATCTGGACCCAAGTAGGATCCCAAAATCCATCTGGTTCTCAAATGTAGGCTGGAGGTCAATCTCAAACGTTTTATCAAACTCAGCCTAGATCTCAAACTCAATTTGGGGTCCCACCACACTACAGTTATCAGCAACCTCAAGGGCAACCTTTGTTTGCTCCTTACCAGAATTATCAACAACCATATGCTACTTCTGCAGCATCGTTTGGTAATCCATACGCTGGGGGGCAAATCCGTCAGGGCAAGGCCCATGGGGCAACCACCACCTGGTTGGAACCCGGGTGCTCCATCCTACCAGCAGCCCCAGATGTCTTTTAATCCTCAGTTACCATTCTTAGTGACTTTAGAGTTTTTTTTTTCTCGGTACTAGCTATTCTATTATAGTGAATTTACAGGAAATATTACAAGCAGTAGAACAGTACTTCCATGGCCACCAGTGGCACATTGGGTATCCTGGGATTGACACAAAAGCTCCCTCGCAGGGGCAACACCGACAAAATTATCTAATTCCCCCAAAAAGTGACAGAGGCCGAGGCCAATTCTACTTGACGTTCAACATAGCATGACGGCCCACGCAGGGGCACCCTTCAAAACTCGACTGTAAGTTGCCATACACAAGACAGACTGAAAATAAACATGCTGGATAGACTGACTGACAGAGATATGACCAGAAGAAAAATTGCAGGTGAACAAACAAAGTGACCTTAGTTGTAGACTCGAGTAGAAAGAAAAAGGTGGGAGCTGGAGTGTACGCCAGGGGTTCAATCATCGCCAAGACGTTTGTCGCCGAGCCCATCGTTGCCGAGACCTTCGCCATCGAGACCTTCGCCGCCGAGACCATTGCCGCCGAGACCCTCGCCACCGAGACCTTTGTCTTCAGTACCAGCACCGCCGAGTTCCCCATCCCCAAGACCTGTTTCCTCCACAATGGTGCACCATCCCAGGCCCTCAGGGACTCCTTCCCACATGGCATCCCACCTAGCCTTTGCTGTGTCTTGAGGCCCCTACTCCTGAGGATGGAAGGGGGCATCCATAATCTCCTTCCCATGCGAAATTGGTGGTAGCAGAGCTGGGCATTCCTTACCAATGCCTTCTGTGGGTGGATCCCCCGTTCCAGGAGGTGTCCCAATGTCATCTCCCTCAGGAGTTGCGGTGAAGAGGACGGAGATGTGTGCATTAATACCTTTGTTTCTCTTGGAGCTGCCCAGGATGAATATGACTGAGCCAAACACTGGAAGAGCTGGCTCCCCCTCGCTAGAGCTGCCCACCTCCGTGAATTGCCCAGTTTGGAGGGGCCGAGCCCTTGCTCTCCTATAGCAATAATAACAGCAGCAATGGTGATGCTCATTCGTAGCCGGAGGGCGAGAGGATGAGCCTCTCCCAGAGCCTCTTCTAGAGCCTCTTCTACAGGGTTGGCGCTCCCGTACTCTTGCCATGAACCCGCCCGCGAATCCTCTGAAATCCTGCGATGAATTACGCCACCAGCAACCAGCCAGAATTCGCCACCACTTCCACCCAAATGCAATAAACTCAGAGAGGCCAGAACCCGAATTGGAGCCTCGGAGAACCAAGAAGGCAGGTCAGAGTGGCAGCGAATCCGCCCTCTTCTGCGACTGCACTTTCTTGGAGAACCCTGGCAGCTGGAGCTCGGCCAATTCACCTTTACAATGGTCTTTCTTCTGCCTGGCTGAGCCATGAATACTAGTATCATACCCTCAGTGGATGCACTCCTTAACTGCACACTTCCTCGCCATAAATTCACAGTACTCAGCATTGAACGCCCAAGCCTCGGCCTTCGTAGGGTTAGCCCTTTGACGACGATCCATTAACTTTAAATGCTACCACGGGGTGGCACATGCAAGTCATGTGGCCCATTCCTGTGTGGCACACTATCACCCGCATCCGGGGTTAGCGACTTTAGAATTATCGGATGTGTCCAAACTAATTAATGATCCTATTCTTCATAATCCTTATTGGCCTCCAGTTCCCACCAAAATTCCTGGTGACTGTCAAAAATTTGATGGTAAAGCTAATGAAGATCCACAAGCTCATGTCATGACCTATCATCTATGGTGTTCATCCAATTTATGGCTTGATGATTCAATTCGGCTTCGCCTTTTTCAAAGGACTCTCACTGGCTCTGCCACTAAGTGGTATATTGAGCTCAATCGCGGATCTTTTCAGGATTTCAACTCATTGGCTATGGCATTTCTCACTCATTTTCAGTTGCCTATTCGTTATGAAACGAGAACGCACCTCCTCATGTCCTTAAGACAAACAACTGCTACACACATCTCTGATCACATCCATGTATGGAGATGGCGTAGACGTATGATTAAATTTTGGATTCCCGACCAGCTTCTGACGGATTGGTTCACGACTTCATTCATCCCTCCAATAGCTCGGGACATTGCTATGGGAGTGTGTGTTACTGATGAGCAAGCTATCACACGTGCTCAGTACCTCAACTTGGTTTATTCTCAGTCAGGTACATTACATGATTATTTTCCTGATGCGCCTAGACCAGGAACATCCAAAGCCCTGCCAGCACCTACTGTTGACGGCATTATTGGGTCTGTTAGTTCATCCTCTAAGAAAAATTCAGCGAATCCTGGGAAGCAGAAATCAAATGCTCCAAATGACAACACTTCTCAGGTTATACCTACTTCTAAACCTACTTCCGAGGTTAATACCATTCAGTCAACCAAGACAGACAAAACCTCGAAAGCGAAAAAGAAAGAGAAAGGGAAAAACAAGCCAGAACAACCTAAATAGGAACAACCTAAACCTCAATCTGAGGAGAGTGCCAAATGCAAACCCAAGTATCCTTGTCTTATTTGTGATGAGGATCACTATACCAAAGACTACCCCCGGCGGTCTGAAG
The DNA here is from genome assembly GCA_000404065.3 of Pinus taeda. Taxonomy (NCBI): domain Eukaryota; kingdom Viridiplantae; phylum Streptophyta; class Pinopsida; order Pinales; family Pinaceae; genus Pinus; species Pinus taeda. Next base: position 191,412 of record APFE030080653.1, read on the forward strand.
TTAGTCGTTTGTTGAAAGGCGCTCTTGGGGTCCCTGCAGTGCTTAAAGAACCCTTTCCTTCACAACAAAATCAAATGGTCACTGACCCCTCTCAACCTCCCTCTTCCTTCGGTTCCCAAGTGTTCATGGTGGGAACGATACTTGTTAATATCAGTACTCGAACAAAAGATTATCCATCTGCCGGGAAGGAGCCTGAGGTTCCCCCCAGTGCTCCTCCGTTCAGTTCAAGCCCTCTCCACATCGAGAAAGCTAATACAAAAACGCCTCTTCGACCCCCTCCAAAAGGAGTACTCCGGAAATCTTCTTACAACCCAAATGGTCATGCTGCTCAGCACTACAATATCATTGAGGATTTACCCCAGACTCCATCGGCTATGTCCTCTTTAGAAGTTCTCCAGAGCTGCCCCTCTCAGAGGAAGTCCTTTCTATCCGCTATCGACGGCATAGACCCGGCTGACTCGGATTTAATTACATTTGACTTAGACCGCCATACACAGAGACTGCCTCCCCAAATTGCATTCCTTATACAGGTTGTTATTGATAAGAAAACTATCCATCGTATAGTCATCGATGAAGGTGCTTCAACTTGCATCATGTCTATTCCCTGTTGGAAAGCTATTGGTTCTCCAACGTTGAGTCAGTCTCCCACAACCTTGGAAGCTTTTGATGGAAGAGCATCCCATCCTTATGGTATCCTCCCACGTTTACCCATCTCTTTGGAAGGGAAAATGGTCGAGATGGGAGTTGAAGTCGTTGATGCTACTCTAACCTACAACCTCCTTCTTGGACGCAGCTGGATTTATGCAATGCAAGCTGTTGCTTCATCTTACTTTCGTATCATTCGTTTCCCTCACCAAGGGAAGATTATTACGGTCGACCAGCTATCATTCTTTGCTTCCTCTTCAGAAGGAACTATCCCTTTTGTGGAGCATACCTCCAAATCAGTTGAGAGTTTAGGTCACGGGATTTTTAAAGATCCTGCCCTTATGGGTGTTTTTCCAGCCCCGCCTCTAAATGTCGCTTCCGTCAATATGATTTCTACTTGTCTGGATCCATGGATCATTCCTCCCATTGACCAAGTAGATTCTTGGGGCGACCAGATGCCGTTGAATCCTGCCGAACTCAACTATGTCGAAATCGCAGCTGCATCGGCTCCTTCTTTTGAACTTGCTCTTTCGAGCAAGATTTTCCACACGTTCGCTCCATCCTTAGGGCTTGTAGATCAAACTTCTTCGGATCCTTTAAAAGAAATATTTTCTTCCGACGAAGCTATTATAGAGACCATGTCTCTCGAGGAACCTCCTTGGCACGATACCCACCATCGTTCCTTGTTGCTCTCTGTCCCTGAGGATGTGCCAACTCCTATTCAATGGTTTGCTCCTTGTTTCCCATTTCGATTCCTTCAGTCACCTGTTCAAGTTTATCAGACCTCTTCTAAAGGTAATATGACAAACATTATGCAAACCCAGCCCATCGACATATCTATCAAACCAGGGATCGTTGAACACATTCATCTTGGAGTCACTTGTACTCCAGAGGAGATTCAACTTTATTCGAACCTTTTTCGCGAATTTCGTGATGTTTTTGCTTGGTCCTATGAAGAAATGCCCGGCATTGATCCTAGCATAGTGGTGCATGAAATTATCACGTACCCAAGTGCTAAGCCTGTTCGTCAACGTTTACATCCAGTCCACCCCCGAAAGGCCGCAGCGATCAAGGCCGAAGTAGAAAAGCTTCTTAAAGCCAGATTTATTTATCCTATCCCGCTCACAGATTGGGTTTCTAATATTGTACCTGTCACTAAAAAATAGGCAACTATCCGCGTTTGTGTTGATTATCGTGATATTAATCGGGCTTGTCCTAAAGATAATTTCCCCACACCATTCATTGATCAGATTATTGACGAGTGTGCAGGAAGCGAGATGTGTTCTTTTATGGACGGTTTTTCTGGTTACAACCAGATCAATCTTGCTCCCGCTGATCAACACAAGACAACTTTCATCTGTCCATGGGGTACTTTTGCTTATAAGAAGCTCCCTTTCGGTCTCAAAAATGCCGGCGCTACCTTCTAATGTGCAATGTCCTACACTTTTCATGACATACGACACATTGTACAGCCATACCTGGATGATCTTCTAGCTCATTCAGCCAAGCGTCAGGACCACCCTACTCACCTTCGCGAGATATTTATTCGCTGTCGACACTACCGAATTAGGCTTAATCCTCACAAGTGTGTCTTCTACGTAGAATCAGGTCGACTTCTAGGATTTGTCCTCTCCCACGAGGGCATCCGACTAGATCCCCTCAAAGTCGAAGCCATTGTGAATCTCCCTCCCCCTGCTACCTTACAACAATTGCAGAGCTTGCGAGGAAAGGCGAATTTTTTACGTCGTTTCGTTCCAAACTATGCCGAGGTGGCTAAAGGTTTTACACGATTACTTAAAAAGGATGTCCCTTTTCGTTGGGATACCATGGCTCAAGAATCTTTTGAGTGACTCAAGGGTCTCCTTGTTTCTGCTCCATTGCTTTGCCCTCCAAACTATCATCGTGACTACACCCTGTATTTAGCTGTCGCCGACACCACTATCGGCATGGTTCTTTTTCAAACCGACGACGATGAAACTGAGCATGTTATTTATTATCTCAGTAGAAACTTCTTAGATACGAAAACTCAATATGCACATGTCAAGAAGTTGGCGTTAGCCGTCGTTTGCGTTGTCCAACGTTTCCGTCATTATATTCTGCTGCACACTCCTACAGTGATTTCCGATTGCAACCCCATGACGTATATCTTGTCACGCAAGTTGCTGGGGGGAAAATACTCAAAATGGATTGTCACCCTCCAAGAGTTTGACTTGGAGTTCGCTACTGCCAAGTCCAAGAAATCGCTCGTTTTTGCTGAGTTAATTTGCTCTTTTCCATCTTCTTCTTCGCCCTCTCATACTGAAGATCACATTCCGGATGAGACCTTGTTTCTCATCAGCACCCTCGACCCCTGGTACAGTGACATTCTCATATATTTGCAAACATCCTCCTTTCGCCTGGGCACTTCCAAAGATGCTCGACGAAGGATTCGTCATCAATCTCAACCATATTGTATCATTGGAGATACCTTATATCGCCTCGACGCCAACTCTGTTCTTCGCCGTTGTCTTACTCACGAGGAGGCTGAGAGAGTCTTGAATGACTGCCACTCAGGCGCTTGTGGTGGTCACATGTCCGGTTACACAACTGCCCAAAAGATCCTCCGTGCGGTCCGTTTCTGTCACGAGTGCCAAATATTCCAGCGGAAGATGCGAGCACCCCCCGCTCCTTTGCACCCTGTTGTTACCATCGGCCCTTTTTCCAAATGGGGCATTGATTATGTCACCTGTAACCCTCGCTCGGCCGGGGGGCATGGGTTTATCATCGTTGCCGTCGATTATTTTACTAAATGGGCCGAGGTGATGACTACACTGAATGAAGACGGTCACACAGTGGTGCAATTTTTATTTAACCACGTTATTTCGCGATTCGGCATCCCTGAAGCCATCGTCACTGATCATGGAAAGCATTTTCGGAATCATATGATGACAAAAATGACAACCCAGCTAGGCTTAAAGCACGATAGTTCTACTCCGTACTACCCTCAGTCCAATGGCCAAGTTGAAGCGATCAATAAGATTTTGGTTACAATGCTTCAGCGTACCGTTGGCATGCACAAGTCTAACTGGAATTTGATGTT
>APFE030080653.1:200225-220662 GCA_000404065.3 Pinus taeda
TGGCGCTCTGTCCTAGAGCAACACCCGCGCCACCTAAATTTGGTAATGATTTTTGGCCAACGCGCACCCATATGTTTTTTCCTCTCTTGTCATGAAGTTCTATGAAGGAAAAATCCTCAAGATAGAGGTCGAAAGTCATTTTTTATCCATGACAACTATGCTGAGTGGCTTTTCAGGGATAATGCCAATCCACAATAGGTGTCCTGGTACAATGTATCTTCCTCCCTTCTCCATCTATAAATGGTTGTCCTCATGCATTAAACGAGCTTGTTTTTCTAGAGTCTTTGTGAGTGCTAAAGTAATGTTGGAGTGATAGTGAGAATTGTGAAGCATAGGGAGGTTATGCTGCCGGAATTCTGAGAGAGGGAATGTCTTTTGCAAGGCATATTTAGTTGCTCACCGTGTCAGAGGAAGTTCAACGTCAGAACCTTGGTTGTATCTTTCTCTGTTTTTACTCATTAATAGACGACTATCATTATGGTTCCACTCATGTGTCTTTATAATGATGATTGAGTTATATATTTTCTAACTGATATATAATTGCACATATTGGATTTTATGCTTGTATTTGTATCGTTCTTTGCATGTGCAGGTGTTCGTTCACGAGGATCATGGGGATTGTGACTAGCCAGAGCAAAGGAACAGGAGTGACGATTCTTCTACAACTACTAGCATTGGAATCCAGGTAGGCCATCATCATCAATCTCTGATTTGCAATTAGGAACCTGCGTGTTAGCGTTGTGTGATTGTTTCTAGACCCGTGTTGGACTAGTGGGATCGCCTCTGTCCGCAGAGGGGATTTACCAGTTCAACAATAATAAGAACATAATTTTTTCGCGCATACATGAAATTATTTTAACTTTAAGAAAACTCTTTAAAATAAAAAATAAACTATAGAAATAATTGAGGAATAAAAATTTGTTCTAACAATTAGCATATTTTTTCATTTTAAACTTTTACATATTGCATTATGTTGAAAAATAGGTGTATGTAGCCAACAATGTGTTGAAGTAAAGGATATATAGAATAATGTGTACGTGTGAGAGAAAATGTCTGTAAAGGGTATGCATATATGGAAAAAGAAGAAACAATATTTTCTTCACACACAAAATTACGATAGATTTATGTAGAAACTTTAAAATAAAAAAGTACACAAATAATTGGAAAATCAAACATATGTTGCCACAATTAATTTTTTTTTATTTTAAACTTTTACACATTCATCTATATAGAATAATATGTATCGATATGAGAATGTCTGTAGAGAAAAGGATGTGTAGTACAGGGTGTATGTGTGTGGGAATGAGTGTGCAGAGAGAATATATGTGTCGAAAAAGAACAAAATAAATTTTCGCACACATGAAATTATTATGTAGAAACTTGAAAATAAAAAACTACACAAATAATTGGGAAATCAAAATTTGTTGTAACCATTAACGTATTTTTCATTTTAAACTTTTGGAAATTAAACTATGTTGAACAATAGGTGTATGTAGCCCATGATGTGTGTGGAGTAAAGGATTTGCAAAAGAAGCAGAGGGAACATGTGTAAGGAACATAAACAAAAACTATTTGCGCATACATGAAATTACTTTAACTTTACATAGAAATTTCAAAATAAAAATATCGACAAATAGTTTCCAAAACAAAAGTAGTTTCAATAGTTTCAATAGTTAACATATTTTTTCATTTTAAAGTTATTCACATTTAACTATGCAGAGAATGGGAGTGGGGAGGATGTGCATGTGTGGAATTATAATAAAAACTATTTCATGCACCCATATAATTATTTAAATTTAACTGGAATTTTCAATCATCGGTGCTCATGCTCAACAATGGATGTTATAATAAATAGTCCCTACCACTTCTAGGGACTATATAAATGTCATGTTCCCCAACTCATTTATTTATTTAATTTCCCTTTGTAGTAAATCATAACAATAGTCGTTATCGATGATTATAGTATTGAGCGAGAACATTAATTTATGTAGTCAAATAGTTTGTTCTACTTTATCTCTCAATATTAAAGAAAGGTGACCATACTCCCTATGTCTATTTCATACCAATTCTAACTACACATATATTCAGTTTATAAACACATTCATGGCTACAAACCCTTGAATACCTAGGGGGTGATTCTATACCCTAACCAAACTTTAATATAATGTCCCACTTGGCAGTACTTGGTAATAGGGTCTCCCCTCGGACCATCATGGTTACCCTTTTTATTTAATAAGTGCACTTTCACACAACTTACTGTCTATGCCCTCAATGTGACCCTATCTGTCATGCCCCCAAGCCTACGGTGGTCCTTCAACCGTGCCGACGAGGTGCGGCACCACCAAACACTTTCTTTTTAACAATACTCATGCACATGGACTACGCTTAAATTCACTTTCTCCTACTTAGTTTGTGATTCTCAACCAAGTATTATTATTATGTTATCCTTTATACCAATGAACACCCATACACATTCATTATCCACAACATTATATAAGAAAAATGCAACAGTATAAAGGGAGGGGCAACTCCCTGCAATATGAGTCTGCCCAACAATATATTATACAATCTTTCATTTTTACAATGCACAAGTTAAATCTTCGGAAACCCCAAATTTACACTTAGCCAATTTTTCACAAATTCGGCAAACTCAGTTGCCCAGCTCGTCGGTACCTCCGCACGGTCGCCGCACGACTCACCAACCCTTCATTCACCTCATTGCACGATCGTGTCATTTGCCCAACTCGGGCACGCCTCCAAGTCACCACACACGGGCATCTCCAACCGAGACACACCTCTGTCCACAATATCAACACTTCACCATTTCGTCGTGCACGATGCGCCCTCACCCATCCGCACGCCCACCGTTCACCCGTTCAACTTCGCCCAAGTCGCCACACGACTTCATCCGATTCGCCACACGACTTCACCCGGTTCGCCTGAACGACCTCACCCAGGTCACCACACGACCTCGCCTGGATCACCCGAACAACCTCACCCGGGTTGCCACACGACATTGCCTAGGTCGCCCGAATGACCTCCCGAACGACTGCCTGAACGACCTCATGAATGACCTGCCCGAACGAATGTCCGAACGACCTACCTGAACGACCTGCCCGGACGACTGTCCGAACGACCTGCATGAACGACCTGCCTGAACGACCTGCCCAAATGACTGTCTAAATGACCTGCCTGAACAACTGTCCGAACGACCTGCCTTAACGACTTTCCTGAATGATTTTTCTGAATGTCTGCCCGAATGAGTTTTCTGAACGACTGTCCGAACGAGTTTCCTGAACGACTTTCCTGAACAACTGTCCGAAAGAGTTTCCCAAATGACCGTCCGAACGATTTCCCGAATGACTGTCCGAACAAATTTTCTGAATGAGTTCTCACCCAAGTTCCGCCCATCATGTGGGCTCATCCACACACTTCAGAAATCCATGTTCGAACTTGTTGATCGAATGTTCGATGGTCGTTTTCCTCCAAATGCCCTCCAATATATACGGGCGGGTGGTGGGTTGTGTCACCCAGCTGACCCACATCAAACACCCGGCCGACTCGTTCATAATGTGTTGTCTCACCCCGGAGGATGGTCGGCCCACGCAACTCATGGGACCGCCCCCTCAACTCACCCAACACCTTATAAACTTGCCCAATGTTCATTTTGTTTCATGTTTCACATGCAGTTCACATGGTGGAGTCGCCCTGCCCGTCGCACGAACCGCAGGTCCTGACATCCTCCCCCACTGGAAGTCATTGTCGTCCTCGACAATATCTCATCCTGGCAACCATCTGTAACCAAGATCACCATACGAAGGTATACACCATCAGTATTTCATATATTAGAAATCATCTCAATCCATGATCATTGAACACCCTGTCACAATCTCCACATGTTGCTCTCCATCGTGGAAGGTTGGCCACTCCATCCCAAGCTACATGCCCACTGCAACATCTCGTGTCAACCTCATCATGTGTCATCCCATGTGAACTGCTGCCATGATACTCCAACAAATGCTAACACATCTTTGTACACTTCCGGACCCCATGTTTGAACTAGTCAGATGGCCAGTCCAACTGTCACGCTCAAACGATGAGAGTGAACATCCTCATGCCACCATCAGTAATCTCTCAAAACATCCTTGTGACATCCTAAACTCAATCAAGAATCCATCTCCATATAAGTGTAAGCCATGCTCAGGTCCATGAAGTAACCCTCATCTCATCTCCAACATGCTGTCTAAAGTAGTTGAGTCTTGGCTCAACCCATGCCCAAGTGTTTCCACCAAGGCATCATCATCATCGTATCTCCATCACTCCGAAGTGTCTCATATCGATCCTCTACATCAAGTCACTCTTTCAAGCCATTCCCATACATGTATTTTTAATGTATGCACCCCATCCTGCATCAAAGTCTCTAACCTCAGCTCCTCAATGCATCAGATCCCCTAAGTCCACCATATATGAAGTCCCCAAAAGTCACAACAATCTCATGTCATCATGAGCCCCATAAGCCATCCCCAACCAACACTCTAGCAAGCATACAAGTCTCCACCCAAAGGTCTCTGCAAGATGCCTCAGCTCTCCATGTATTAAGAATGCCCCATAGTCTGCTCACAACTGCATCCAAGTCCATGGCCTTGTTGTACAAGAGTGCACAACCTCCCCATCGGCTCATAAGCAATAAGTCTGCATGTCACACTAGCACATCCATCTGCACAACATCCATGCGTTGGCACACTTCATTGGATGCCCATAAGTGAAATCTCTACAAGTGCACCCACATAATGTCCCTGCATAAGACTGCCATGCTCCATGCCTCCAACCTGATGTCCATGACTAAGTTTTCCATGTAGTCCAACCGAGTAGACCCATCACAACCATCAGTCATCCCTATCCAAGCTGCAATCTTCGATCTAGTGAACTCGGTCACCCAACCATATCATCATCACATGAGTCTCTCCATCATAGCTCCTCCACCAAAGGTTCCACCAAGACTATCTCTTGGTCTCGGCCATGAGAAGTCCACCCAAGTAACTCAAGTGTGTGTGTGCCCTTCAATCTATCCATGAGTCATGCCGGGAACTTAGCCATGTGGCTAAAGCACAACCCATTCCTCCACAATGATCATCAAGTTCCACCCTTGTCACGGGCCTTTGTACCTTCTACCATAAGGCCACAAACAACCCCAACAAGTCCTGCAACAATCAACAATCCTTGTTTCTCCATACAAGGTCTTAACATAAACATCCATGGTAAGATGTTCCCTAGCATCGGAAAACTAACTTTGCCCTTTCCTGCACACGGTCCATCTACCAAATGCTCAAATGAAACACAAGTATCAATAGTACTTACATCATCATCATGAGGTTCCTCCATGAGAGTACCCTCATCCATCCATGTCTGCAAATTGCACGATGCTGGTCCAACTTGGTTAATCTCACGTTCATCCTCCATCATGATCATGTCTGCAACATCATCGGTCATCAAGAATTCCTCTTCCTCGGTAGCACAATCTACAACTTCAACTTGCCCAATTGTCCAACCAAGTTGAAGAAGCTCATATTCAACATTCTTCTCCAAGACAGCAAGCTTCTCACGAATTCGGGGATTCTCCTTTTTCATCCACTTCAACCTGTATAAGGTAAGAAAGAGCTTCCCTTCGCATTCTTCCAAACCTGCCATGCCTTGTACTTCGTCTTCCCCGGTTCGTACTTCATTCATATGCCCAAACCGTGTATAACTGCCCACACGCAGTCCCACTTTCCCACCTGACAAGTGCCCAAATCGTATGACTAGCACGTAGTACCGCCTGCCCAACTCTACGACACCTGGTTCCAACCTTTACCAGCTTCACCAAGCACCTTGCAACCATGAACTGGCCATTGTTCCACTCATGTGAAACTAGCTTCCTTCACCTGAAAGTACTTTCCTCCACTGTCACGAGCAACCTGCTCAACTAGCTCAACTAAGCTCTGATACCAACTGTCACGATGCCAACGGGGGCGGTGGTCTTTCAACCGTGCCGGCGAGGTGCGGCACCACCGAACACTTTCTTATTAACAATACTCGTGCACATGGACTACACCTAAATTAACTTTCTCCTCCTTAGTTTGTGATTATCAACCAAGTATTATTATTATGTTATCCTTTATACCAATGAACACCCATACACATTCATTATCCACAGCATTATATAAGAGAAATGCAACAGTATAAAGGGAGGGGCAACTCCCTGCAATATGAGTCTGCCCAACAATATAGTATACAATATTTCGTTTTTACAATGCACAAGTTAAATCTTGGGAAACCCCAAATTTACACTTAGCCAATTTTTCACAACTTCGGCAAACTCGGTTGCCCAGCTCGTCAGCACCTCCGCACGGTCGCCGCATGACTCACCAACCCTTCGTTCACCTCGTCACACGATCATGTCGTTTTCCCAAGTCGAGCGCGCCTCCAAGTCGCCACACACGGGCATCTCCAACCGAGACACACCTCCGTCCACAATCTCAACACTTCATTGTTTTGTCATGCACGGCGCGCCCTCACCTGGCCCCCGTCCGCACGCCCATCATTCACCCGTTCAACTTCGCCCAAGTTGCCACACGACTTCACCCAAGTCGCCACACGACTTCACCCAGTTCGCCCAAACGACCTCACCCGTGTCGCCACACGACCTCGCCCAGATGACCCGAACGACCTCACCCGGGTAGCCACACGACCTCACCCGGGTCGCTTGAACAACCTCCTAAATGACTGCCTGAATGACCTCCCGAACGATTGTCCAAACAACCTACCTGAACGACTGTCTGAACGACCTACCTGAATGACCTGCCCGAACGACTGTCCGAACGACCTATCTGAACGACATGCCTGAACGACTGTCCGAACGACCTACCTGAGCGACTTTCCTGAATGACTTTTCTGAATGACTGCCCGAATGAGTTTTCTGAACGACTGCCTGAACGAGTTTCCCAAACAGCTTTCCTGAATGACTGTCCGAACAAGTTTCCCAAACGACCGTCCAAACGATTTCCCGAACGACTTTTCTGAACGAGCTCTCACCCAAGTTCCACCTATCATGCGGGCTCATCCACGCACTTCAGAACTCTATGTTTGAACTTTTTGATCAAATGTTTGATGGTCGTTTGCCTCCAAACACCCTCCAATATATACGGGTAGGTGGTGGGTTGTGTCACCCAGCAGACCCACACCAAACGTCTGGCCGACTCATTCATAATGTGTTGTCTCGCCCTGGAGGATGGTCGCCCCGCCCAACTCATGGGACCGCCCCTTCAACTCGCCCAACACCTTATAAACTTGCCCAACATTCATTTTGTTTCATGTTTTGCACGCACTTCGCATGGTGGAGTCGCCCTGCCCGTTGCACGTACCACAGGTCCTGACACTATCTATTCATGCCTCGCAGTACCCCAGTCGTATAGAAGTTCTAAAAGTCCCTTGGGCAATGTGGCCTCATCCTCCTCCGCATACCTAGTTTTCCTCAGTTGTATAACTCTATTTGTGATGAAACTTCAAGGGTGGCAATCATCTAGGGATGGATTGATGGCTCATAATGAAACCCTCAAACCCTAATCGGCTAAGACCTTAAGCCTTCCTTCATTCCTGCGTCATTTGGTTTGGCTCTGCATTTTCACTCGATTTCCCTTATTCTCTTGGACTGTACTTGAAGTTCCTCTCTAAGGATGAAACCTGTCTCGTGAGTGACGAATGTGATCAAAAGGGATCAATGAAATGTTCTTGGAAGTTTCACATGGTGTATACCTTGTTATACTAGGGTTCCTTCGCTTCCCTCTGGTGACTCTGTTTCTTACACCTACGGAACCCTCATGGTTTGACTATCACTAAAATTTAAGGTATGCATCTTATTTGGGTTTACTATGGACTTCATTGTTTTTCCACCGTTGGTGTTTATCTTGTGAATTTGAATGCTTTTCCCATTTGTTGCAGCGTTTTGAGTGTAAAGTATGGAGAGGCTTAACGGTGCTTCATGGATGGTGTGCCTCCTTCAGCTTTCCATGGCTTTAGGTAAGATCACTCAGTCTATTTTTCTATGTGATCACTCACTATTGTAGTGCTCACACTACTTAGCGTGCATTGCAGGTTTCCACTTCGGAAATCAGACATCCTCACCCTTCAAAGGTATAATTTTGGGTTACTATGTTTTTTTGTTTTTATTTTTACAGAAGAAGATTAACATTCCTTCTTCTCTTCCATCTATTCTCACTTGTTTGTTAATGATTTTTATTGTATACATGTAACTTCAATCCTAGCTAGTGACTTTCGAAGGTTTTTCCACAAATACGGCTAGCTAACCTTGTGTTGTGTACCACTTACCAGGTCAATTCCAGATTCCGATATATTCCTAAAGGGTCTTATCTGATTTATACATTATAAGCAGAATGATCCTCTCGCTTGGTCGATGTGATTTCAGAAATGGATGTTGTTCAAAGCTCTCTTGGTTGCAGTCGTGGTGTGAATTCAATCATTGGGCAATTCGCCATTAGGGTCTTTTGCCTCATGTTAGTTCTTTTTACATCTGTAAATATTTCTCAGATTCACTAAAGAATCTTGGTATAATGTAATGATTTCAGACATCTTCTTGAGCTCTGTCTCTAGCCTTAACATTCCTCATCCCAGTTGGTTACTAAGGTTTTCATATTACTATTGTACTTTTGATATTTTGGTAATGTATAACTATATACACCTTTGTGAGTTCACACTATAAATTGTAGTTGATATTTTTACTTTCACTATATTTGTGTTAATCTATAATACTCCTGGTTATGAAAAGGGTTCAGGTTATGAATGTTGTCATTGGTTAAAAGAATTAGCTCTATTCCATTATGTTCAGCTATTTGTTCTGTAATTGCTACTATGAATATTATTAGAAAGAACTACGCTTTATCTTCCTGAGTCTTCTGGAGGTAGCCTTGGCTCGGCTCCAACTCAGACCTAGATATCACTCCCTTTGCATGCATAAAAATGCGAGCGAGGGTTTCCTGATAAGGTTTCCAATGGTTGACTGTTTATTGCAATTTCTTCTTATTTTTGGACTTGTAATGGCTCTAGAACAATTAATTGTCTAATGATTCCAGTCTGGTACATGAGTTCTGTTATTTGATGTTTAGTTGGTTAGCTAAATTTTATTATTACTATGAGCCATCTGTAGAGCTGAATCTAGTCCTTATTGTCTTACTATAGCTATTCTATAATTCGCTTCTTAATTGGTTTGACTGTGACTGCTCTATGAATTTACCTTGTAAACGGTTTTACTGTAAGTCCTCTATAACACAAAATAAACTCTTCCACCCAAAATGCATTGAATTTACTATATTGCGTGATTGTTGTTCATTTATTTTCTTTTGGGTTTATTCTTTTTCTTTATATATGTAAGCCAAGATCTATCTATCCTTTTCCATCCTAATGGTAAGAGTCGTTTGTAGGTAACGTGGTAATTCTATCAACTATGCCTTCTCACAGTACAAGATATAATAATGACCTGTTATTAAAGTGACAATGATTTTGATTCTGGAAGGAGTCATTTAGTTTCCTCTTTTCCCATCTATCTTGACATAGCAGCCACAGAGGTGAGTCGAGTAGAAGATTCTGGATTATATTGTTACAAAATCCTCTATTGTCCTAAGTGGAAATTTGTTTCTCCTAATAGATTATCTTTCTGCTTGGGAAAACATGGACTTGCACTTCCCTTTCGAGCAAAGTTTGTCCTATATTTGCAGTGGTACTATTAAGACCCCGTCATCTTCCTTCACTATTTCTATCTTGGATACCAATTAATCCACTCACAACCTTGCAAGAGGATGTCTCAGGGTTTGGTTCAAGTAACCAGTAACCCAAACCCGACAACTTACTGAATACCCCTCATTGATTCAAGTACACAACAACTCAGTCACAAACAATCCCTTTCTATAATGTTTAACACTCTTTCTTGGGTTTCCCTTGGACTTGTTTAGTAAAATACTATATCGATATCACCACCCCACTAAGGTCAGCGTTCTTAGCTACTTTTGCATGCTAAGCATAAGATTAATAAATATTCAAAAATGAATGTACATAACTTATTTCTGTATGTTTAACTTATTATGAATATAAATTTTAAAATGACTGCACCCAACTTGTTTCAGCATGCTAAGCTTAATAGGAATAAATATTGTAAAAAGATTGCACCTATCTTGTTTCTACATATTAATATTAATAGGAATAAATATTGGAAACTATTTTACACAACTTAATACCACACAGTTATATAAGACTTCAGATAAACTACTGTAAACGAAATATGTAAATATGCACAAAATACTGGACTCACTTATTACCGGAATCGAATTTTCTGCAACCGAATTTAATGGATTGAACAATTTTCCACCTAACCGTGAACCTTATCTCTAGGTTCCCCCCGAGATGAGATCAATACATCTCCCCAAACCAACAACCTCTGCTGGTCTAGTATAGCCTTTATTTATGTTTCACTTTCACTAGCAGAATTTCTAAAACAACATCCCCTTCTTTTGGGAATCTTCTAATCTCCATAACCTAAGTTTCTTTTAGTTTTTTCTAAGAAAATGATGTTTTTTCATACTTTAAAGCCATCCATTTTCTACTATAGTGCCTTTCCACTCATTCCAGTGTTGCTTCCCCTCCACTGGGTGATTTTTCCAGATTCCTTTCTCTACTTATCTAGAAAATCACATGGTTCTACTCGAAGGGGATTTTTCTTTGGAGTGATTTGGGAAATTTCAGTGTTTTTCCTCCTTTGCTAAATCCAATCCATTGATGTAGAACTATAGATTAGGATATTGATCTCAATCATTTTTTTTCTTTCCAACTAATTCCTTGCAACATAATAATTTATAATTTTAAACATAATTAGTTACATTATCATAGTTCTATTTTCAAAAACAACTTGGTCAACCTGCCATTATTGTTAATATTTTTTACTACTAATTATACTCACTTAGCCACTATTACTTTACAAGCAACAAAAAAGAGGGATATTACATCTTCCCCCCCAAAATAAAAGTACACCATCCTCGGTGTCTATATCTTCGACATCTCTAAGGTAGACCAATCATGATAATTTGGTTTCATATTGTCTTCTAGTTCCCATGTGGACTCTTCAGAAGTAAAGTTCATCCACTACACTTTAACCTGACCCACGACCTAATTACAGAGCACAGTGTCTTTCTACTCCAACATATAGATAGGTTTTGGTAGAAAGTATCATTCGTGATCCACCTATAACACATTCCAGTCAATTATATGAGAAGGATCATGAGCATGGTTTTTTAGTAGCATCACATGAAATACATTATGAACTTTAACATGACTAGGCAGGGCCAACTGGTATGCTAGTGGACCCATGGGATACAAAATTTCAAATGGTCCACAAAACTGAGGTGCTAATTTTGCACACTCTCTAGTTTTAAGAATATTTTTTCGAGGCTTAACTATCAGATACACATTCTCCCCCACCTGGAATTCCTTATGGGCCCTCTTCTGGTCTGCATAACATTTTTGGCAGTCTCGAGAAATTTTAATATTTTGTTGGATTTTCCACACAGTTTGTTCCATTTCCTATAGAAAATTTGGTCTGAGAATAAATATATCCCCAGGTTGACTCCAACTGGGTGGAGTATGACATTTTCTTCCATACGAGGCTTCAAAAGGGTTGATCTTGATAGTATCTTGATAGTTGTTATTATAGGACAACTCGACTAGATGTAGAAAAATATTCCCACTTGGTGGATCTGTCTATTACATACATTCGGAGCATATCCTCCAAAATTTGGTTTGTTTGTTCAGTTTTCCCGCTTGTTTTTGGGTGAAATGCAGTACTGAATTTGAAGCAATGCCTTCTAGAAATTGGAGGTAAACTTTGGATCTCTGTCCAATATTATCATTTTTGGGATTCCATGTAGTTTGAAAATATCCTGCATGAATACATTAGCAATCTGGGTAGTACCATAGGTAGATTGTACTGGGATAAAATGTGCTTCGTTAGTCGATATATCTACTACCACCATGATAGAGTCATGCTGTTGTCTTGTCTGAGGAAAAACGATTATAAATACATGGATATCATCTCTTACTTCCACTCAAGTATGGGCAGTGGATTTAGCAATCTTGTCGGATGTTGATGTTCCACGTTTACCTGTTGGCATTGCAGTCATTTGGATAAGTATTATGTCACCTCCTTCTTCATTCCTAGCCAAAAAAATGTTTTCTTAAGGTGGTGATCATCTTTAGGTACCCTGGATGATCGCCATACTGTCTCTTATGGCACTCATCTAGTATCATTTTCTTTAATGTTGTAGCCTCTAGAATATGCAATCGATTTTGTTAGGTAATTAATCCTTTTGTATTTAAAAAAGTTACCACAACTTTCCCTATTGTACCTTTAGTTGCATTTCTTAATACTTTGGGTCCTGCTTCCTTGTTACTTGTATATGTTCCTCCAAATCTTTTTTTACACTGCAATCTGCATTACCCAACAATGAAAAATGATATCTACTTAATGCATCGGTGATTTTGTGTTCCTTTTCTTTAATGTGTTTAATTTCTATATCAAAGTCGCTTAGGAAAGCTAATCATCTTGCTTGCCTAACATTTCAATTTAGTTGGCTAAAGAAATACTTCAAACTAATATGATCAGTTACCAACAAAAAATTGTTTCCCAATAGAAAATGCCTCCACATTTTTAAGACATGGATTATTGTAGCTAACTCCAGGTCATAAACAACATAATTATGTTCATGTTTTTTCAGTTTTCTCAACTCATAGGTTATGATTGTATTACCTTGTGTAAAAAAACCTCTTAATCCTTTCAAATATGCATATGTACATATAATAAACTCCTTATTTGGGTTTATTATCTTTAGAGCAAGGGTTTTTGTCAACATATGCTTCAATTGATCAAAACTTTTCTTACACTTTTCTCTCCATTCAAAATTAACCCCCTTCTTCTGTAGATAGGTAATGGGATAAACCAACTTGGAGAACCCTTATATAAACCTATGGTAGTACCCAACAATTCCCATAAAGGAACGAATTGCTGGTATATCTTTCAGTATCAACCAATTCATAATGGATTTAATTTTTTCAAGATCCACCACCAATCCTTGGAGATGATATGTCCCAAATATTGGATCTGTGTTTTAAAAAACTCACACCTACTGCCCTTTGCATAAAGATGACACTCTTTGAGTGTTTGTAATACCAATTTAAAATTCTCTTGGTGTTCCTCCTCACTCTTTGATTATATTAAAATGTCATCAATAAAAACTAACACAAACTGATCCAAAAACTTGTGCAATGCACTATTCATGAGACATATGAAGGTAGCAAGGGAATTAGTGAGTCCAAACGGTAATATTGCAAACTAATGATGTCCATGTTGTGGAGCAATAAAAAGGTGTCATTTAAACTCCTAATTACCTCACATTAATTGTCAACCCAGAGATGACTTTTTATTTGAAGAGTGTACTCAGCCTGAGGCGGCTATTTACTCAAGAGTAATGTTTTGCAGTATAGCATTCAGAAAATACAAGGGTAGACGGATGCTAAACTATGACTAAGTTACTTCAAAGGACAAAATCACACAAGACAGCTTATCAATCAAGGGTGCAGAAGCGATAACCCATCCCTCTAGAAACTGATGGAAAGGAAATTAGAGCATGGACGATAGGTCAGGGAGGTAGGCAGCAACTGTTGAGGCTCACTACAACCTTAGACCTTCTCTCACACCAAAGCAACAAATGTAAGTAAATGGAACAACAGTAAATGGAACAACAGTAAATGAAACAACAATCAAAAGAACTAAATCTCGCGAGTCAAAACCAACTGATTCACACTCTGATATAACATTCTTTTCCCCTCAAGCAAACTGGATGGAATATACTTTATGGAACAACACTCGTTGATGAATTATAGAACAGCAATAATCAACCATATATGCACGCCTCACATTAATATAGTAATATGAGAATTAAGGATAATACAACTATGTCTCCAAATAGAATATCATTACTTTCGGATTCCAATAATCAGGATTGCAAATGAATCAAACGACAGTAATGTTCAATACAGACGCTTTGTAACCGAAATAACTGGTTGCGACTAAAAGCATGTGATCAACTCTGAAAAGATTCAATTATACATTGCAAAGTCATTATGCATATTTCCTGAGAAAAACCATAAATACGTTAATCATAACAGAGCATAACATAGCATATGAAAGGTATATCATATTACCGAGTAATAAAGATAAGCAAGCCACGCATAAATCAAGTTATAATGAGACAAAAGCAAATGTAAATATATGGTACACAACAGCAGCAGCGTACTCCACCAGAGGCTAGGCCCTTAGCCGCCAGCGGACGCTGCTGGGTTACTTCAGAAGGAAAAGAGTGAACAGCAACGCCCAAATTATGTATTAATCATTAAATAGTGAAATCATTACAATAGTTGAAGCTTTGAGACTTACAACATAAAACAATCCTTCCTTCCTCCTATCCTATCATGAATCCTTGCTTTTGAATCTCTAATTCAAATCATCAATTCTCCATCATTCGAATCCCCAAAGTCATCCTGAGGTCATCTTGCAGTCATTCTGAAGCCATTCCAATCTCTGATCTTTGTTTTCATTTAAATAGAGAAAGATCAGAGAGCAGTTACAACATAGATAATTACAACATGATTTATTTTACAAATTTGGGTTGATTCTAACTAGATGATCAACAAGAAAATATATTTCCTTTCATCTCTCAACAAAATCAAGACGAATTTGGGTTTGTAGCTGAGATTTGGAGGACGGCTGCAACTGCAAATCTGAGAAAATCATGCTCAAAGAACACTGTGTTTCTCTCTGTAAAAGCCAAATTTGGGCAAACGGTTCTTCATTAAAGTTAATTGGGCCCGTTTTGGACAAAACCCATGTTCTAGATTTCTCAAATTCGTCTTCATTTGCTCAGAATCTCAACTGCAAAACTATCTCTCCTTAAACGAGCGAATTTCTGAGTTGGCAGATTTAAAAATCAAATCTTCAATCTGGAAGTTACCTTGGAGGCTAAAAATGGAGAATAGGGTTATAACCAACTTAATATAACTATCATTGATAAAATAATTCATAATCATCAATTTATTAGAAATAAAGGAGAATAAATAATATTCATTCACAAGAGCATAAATAATTTATAAAATGGATTTAAATGATAAATTATAATAAATGACATGATGAAGAATAGTGGAAATGGGTGGGATAAGTGTTCAAAAGTGATAATAATAATGGCATATCAACGGCCCAACATACCCCCACACTCAATATGTTGCATGTCCTCATGCAACGAAAACTGAATATATTGCATGTCTTCATGCAACCCAAAGACAAAAACCATGTGCTAACCAAGCAAAAAAAAAATATGTTCATCTCAGGTCATGAAATGGGTAGAACAAATGAATTCTTCCTCACTTTATGAATATTCACTTTTAGTAATCTTGATGAAGGCATAACAATTTTTACATTGACATTCAATTATATGTATATATGAAGTTGCAACAAAATATGATATAAGTAACAGCAAACTTCATTAACCATTTTCCCAAAAACTACAAACCAGATTTTGTTGAAATGTGGTAAGTAATTTTTTTATAAATTCTTCTATGATCCAAAAATAAAATCGTTTTGATGCACGGATCATGAGATATAAACAAAATGGTTGTAGGTGAGAGTGCATGATTTCCGAAATTTTTATGAGCCAATTTATCTTGAATTTATCTAGGTATGTGTATTTTAATAGTATGTCTGTGTTTCCTAAAGATCACAAGAATTGAGTTCATAGTTTTAAAAATATTATGGAAATCAATTTCTACACTGAAATTGTATGCCTTAAATGAGAAAGAAAAGAGAAAACATCCATCATGCGTAGAAATCCCTCCCCCTCTTTGAAAAATTAGCATGCCCTCATGCGATGCTAGAAAACAAATAGAGGTGGTTGCGACTAGCAGTTGAATTCTATGCTTGGTGTAAAATAACATGGAATAAGGGAGGTTTTGAGAATGAATAAGAATATAAATGGATGATAAAGAATATGAATGACGTGGTCATAAGAAAGAAATGAAAGAACACTCCCCCACACTCGGAAATGATATGCTGCTGAAAAAGAAGGAAGTGGTAAAGATGGGAAATGAAAGATGATAAAGAATGCGCAAAATGGATTTTTATTAAATTCTCCTAAATTCGTAATAAATTAGAAAATTATGTTATTTTACCTCAAGTTTTACCTCCAAAAGAAAAATGGGGAATGACATATATGTATTGGCAGTTGTTGAAGCAGAGGTAGACACAGTTGGTGCTAAAAGTGATGCAAAAGGTGGAATCCAGGTAAGCACATAATGTCTGAAGAATGGTTCACGTTCGCAAGTTGCTTGAGCCGCTTTTGTTAGTTGCAATAGGGTGGTCATGCTACGAATAGAATTCTGCCCATACTTGTTGTTCTCCTGTAAACAAAACACTATTTTGCATACAATGTTCTTGAATCCATAGTGTTAGCTTTGAATAGCAATAGATTAAGATGCATGCAAAAATTTAAATAAGAAAAACTTATCAAATCAACAAGTTATGGCAGAGTGTAGTAATCATATCACATGCAATCCCATAATGCATACATTCCCCCCTCCAATTGGAAAAGGAATTCCATGACCATAAAGCATATGAGAGGTGTTGTGCTGACGGTAAGGCAAGGGAATGAACAATACAATAGTAAATGAAGCAGAGTACACATATCAATGATAGGACAACGAGAGTTATGGTTATAATGAGAGCAGAGTGTATAAAGATAATTATGAATAAGAGATAGGACGCTTTGGATTGATGATAGTTTATGCAAAAATGAAAAAGGACAACAATATGCTAAAAAGATGCTCTGCTGACGGTATTCTAGCTGAAAATGATGTGATTGATCATAAAACAATTTCTCATGCATAAAGATTCAAAACAGGGAAAAAGTTAAGAAAATAACTTCTCTGATAAAAAGAAAATAATAAAAGGGTATTATAATAATAATTGACGAAAAGATATAACTTCAATACCAGAAGCAGAGCCGCTGCTGCCAGTAGGCATCCATAGCCTCGGCAGGGTTGCTTTTTAACCCATATGAGCCAGAATCCTCAATTTATAACTACAGAGTTTCAGTCCTGTTCTATAAAAGAGATCAGTGTGCTGGCGTGGTAACCAGATAACCACACTGCCATTCACTGGGATGTAGCAAAAGTGATCAGGTCGGCTCGTGACGAGACCTCCTGTTCCAAGGATAATTTGGCTATCCCATGGATCATAACCCTGGTGTGGTGGCCATAATGGGAATGTCACTTTGTTACAGCCTTATGAACATGGTAGCTGGCTCGTAATGAGACCCCCTATCCTCCATCTGTGAACAAAATTTTGTTGTTATTACACATTTTTATGATAAAAAGAGGGAGGCTCAGTACTCCTTAAGAGCAGGGATGGTGGAAGAAGTTGAACATATCAATAGAAAAATATACCCATAATCTCATTTATTATAGATAGAGAAGATTATAACCATGTAGGGTGGAACCAGCATAGTATTAAGATGATCAATCAATATCATGTTCAACAGAAAACAATGCAGTAAAGTAATATATAAATAATTGTGTTCTTTTAAAAATAAACTATCATCAAGAAGCTGTCCTGTTAAAGATCATAACGTAAATGATATTAACTTGCTTCAATAGAATCCATAATTTTTGTCCTCATAAAAATAGTGTACTTCATACCATAAAAGGGAATCAATAAAATGTGGTTCAGATGAACTAGGAATAATCCCACAAGAGAAATGAAGGGTTGCTCTCGAAAATACTGCCAAAGTGTTGCTTTTTTGAAGGAACAGCAAAAACACTCAAAAAGAAAGTGGTGTTCTGTGTAGAGAACATCAAAGAAATTGCATACCAAAAAAACAAAAATACACACAAAAAAATGTGAAAATGCAAATGCCATTCCTTTGGAAAAAAAAGAACAGCAAAAACTAAAAGTGTCGTTCCTTTAGAAAATGAAAAAAATGCAAGTGTCGTTCCATTTCGAAAAAGGAACAGCAAAACGTGAAAGTGCAGGAGTGCTGTTCCATTTCGACAAGGAACAACAGCTGTTCCATTTCGAAAAGGAACAGCAAAATATAAAAGTGCAAAAGTGTTGTTCCATTTCAAAAAGGAACAACAAAACGTGAAAATGCATAAGTGCTGTTCCATTTCGAAAATGAACAGCAAAACGTGAAAGTGCAAAAGTGTTGTTCCATTTCAAAAAGGAACAACAACTATTCCATTTCGAAAAGGAACAGCAAAATGTGAAAGTACAAAAGTGTTGTTCCATTTCAAAAAGGAACAGCAGTTGTTCCATTTCGAAAAGGAACAGTAAAATGTGAAAGTGCAGTGCTGTTCCATTTCAAAAAGGAACAACAAAACGTGAAAATGCATAAGTGTTGTTCCATTTCAAAAAGGAACAGCAAAACGTGAAAGTGCAAAAGTGTTGTTCCATTTCGAAAAGGAACAGCAAAACGTGAAAGTGCAAAAGTGTTGTTCCATTTCAAAAAGGAACAGCAAAACGTGAAAATGCATAAGTGTTGTTCCATTTCAAAAAGGAACAGCAAAACGTGAAAGTGCAAAAGTGTTGTTCCATTTCGAAAAGGAACAGCAAAATGAACCGTGAAAAAGGAACAGCAAAATGAATGGTTGAACCAAAAAGTGCTATTCCTTTAGAAAATAAATAGCAAAACGAAAATGATGTCCCTTTAAAAAAGGAACAACAGGAACGACAAAAATGTACACAAATGCTGTCCCTTTAGAAAAGGAACAGCAAATACACAACCATAAAATGCAAACACGAAAAATTGAATTAGTTGTTCACTGCATTGATGCTGAGGATGAGTTGCACTTTGAATGAAGCAACACCTGAAACACAAAATATAAGAGAAATTAGAAAAGAAACAACAAAAAGCAGTATGTAAA
Organism: Pinus taeda; assembly: GCA_000404065.3. Taxonomy (NCBI): domain Eukaryota; kingdom Viridiplantae; phylum Streptophyta; class Pinopsida; order Pinales; family Pinaceae; genus Pinus; species Pinus taeda. Next base: position 219,288 of record APFE030080653.1, read on the forward strand.
TAAATAAATTGAGTTACAACAGCTATGATGTTATGTCAAAAAAATGATCTATTCGGAAAAATGTGTTTGGCAGCAAGGACATGACATGAACCTTTCAAATGGAAATCAAATTCTGTCATTTTTCTATTATGAATCCGTTGGGGTAATGAGGTTGGATGAGACTCCCTTTGTTTCATTAAAATTCTTTCAAAAATCATTCCATTACAATGACCTTCTTTTCTTCCTAGGACCTGCAAAAAACGAGTATCTACCTGCAATAAAACATTAAATCATGGAGAAAGAGAGGTGATCGGGCTCCCCTAGTCCAAGAATTATGAAAAAAACAACAAGTAGTTACTCTGTATAACAAATCCACAGAGAAAATAACAAAGTAAAATTTATTTGTCAGCTGCGGGAGAGCAGTGGCCAATCATGCTAACCTGCAGTGTTTTAATCACAACTTCTTTGTTTTTCATCAAAATTGAGTGATTCCAAAGCCAAATGAGAGCTAATTCAAAGGTTTATCTCCAGTAGAAACAGGTTTTAGAAATTCAATGATATGATATGTCAATTTTAGTTAGAACAACCTGCATAATGAAGTCGTTTTCCATTACCCGGCTTAGACCAACAGTTGATATTTCAAGCATAACTTTTTCGTTTGATGTCGGATTCGAGTGATTAAAATTGGAAATGAAATTATATTCATTTATTTATTTCCAATAGAAACAGGTTTTGAAGAGAAGAATAATTGATAGGTCAAATACTGTAAAGAACAATCGGAAAGACATAGATTTAAGGGTGCTGATTTACGATAGACAGTCAGTATTTTGATCATAACTTCCCCATACGATATCGAAAATGAGTGATTCTAATTGTATTGTAAACTAGATTCATAGGGGAATCTACCATAGAAACAGGTTTTAAAAATTAATTCATTTAAGCTTTCAAATACTGACTGTCCCAACTCTGTTCCTGAGCTGCCCACTAGACACCCTGTCAATGTTTTGTTTCTAACTTTTTTGTTTCAAATCCAAACTGAGTGATTCAAATTGGGTTAGAAAGTAGACATCAAGGGCTACCTAGGATAGAAACAGGTTTTAAAAATATTCACTTTTGGTCCCTCAAAACATGACTGTCCCGACTGTTTTTCCAGAAATTCCATCAAGCCCACAAGCCAAAAAAATGATATTCAAGCATTTTTTCATATTGGTGATAAAAATGAATATAAGTGTTTGTAGAACTATTATTTCCATTATAATTCATCTACATACACAAATGAATCAAAAAAATTATCACCAATGTTAATTTGCATAGCATGTTGCAACAAAAAACAACTAGGTTTACATGGAAAAACAAAATGCATTTATTTATTCCCTTATTTATTTTATTTTCTACA
>APFE030080674.1:0-12358 GCA_000404065.3 Pinus taeda
GGGGGGACGTGGCACATTAAAAACCATTTAAATTAATTAAACGCTGAATTTAATCTTTATTTAAGAGTTAATTAACGTTTAGCGTTTTGGAAAATGGCGGTTTTATGTTTATAAAAACGACAACCAAGCCATGAACAACAAACTCACAGCCTTTGCAAGTTTGCCGAGCGCTCCACTCACTGTTTCACTGTTTGGATTTCTGATTCATCATTCCAGAACTCCTCCCTCTCTCTGGTCGAGTGTCCTAGAAGCAGCAGCTCCCATCGAGCATCGTGCGAGCAACACCTCCCTGAGCAGCGCTGCGTGTTGAGGATCGGACTGCTACAGCTGAACAGGTTAGTAATACTAATAGACTAACAGTTCAATAAGTGATATAACAGTATAACTTATAAGTCTCCAACAGATCAATAGTGCGCATTGTTTGGTGTGCCTTGACGACTGTTTTAACTTTTTTTAAGCGACAATGCTATCCTAACTTCCAACCATCAGTTCTCCCGTAGAGTCACCATGGTCTCGAAAGAAACCAGGTTTCCATGTTTCAGTTATTAATTAAAAAATTTTAATATATTAAGCAGGGTTTCAGATGACGTCGGACGGCCTTGTCTACGGCCACACTAGTTTTCATATGACGGTCTTGTCTCGATTTTACATATATTCTGCAGTTTTTATGATTTATCATTGCACAGTACATCAGCCCTTTCCGAATCAGTGGGCGTGTGAATGAAGTTTGGGCAATCATCAGAGTGTTTGTCTTAGAGCAGTGTCCACTGTCAACCAAATAGGCTAGCCGCTATTCATATATTAATATTATCAGTTGAAAATCTACGGCCTGCCTAACTAATATCAATATAAAATTTATTGCTGTGAAGTAGCTTTGAAAATTGAAATCGGTTTGCTTTTGTGATGCGTGTGTACTGTTGGTGTAGTTAGAGTTAAATTACAATGTTTTTCCATGGTTAAATCATAAATGCCCTTCTACACCTTGCCCAGTCAACTTCGGTATGATTGAGCAATATTGCGAATAATGTATATGACAACGCTCATACTGATGCCAATTAAGCTAGAAGCTTTTATAAAAACATGATTGCGGCTCTAAAATATATGAACCGTTTCAACTTTCAAATATATTATATAACACAAAGGTTTGGATGAAGTTTATCCATCTAAATATGAAACATTGTTTCTCGCCTGTCTTAGAGCTTATCCCAATACTCCATTATATAGTCTTTTACACAGCCTGCAAACTTATGAAGATGTTGATTTCCACACAATACAAAAAAATAGAAACTTTGGTTTTATTGATATTCAAATGTCAAATGATATTCATATCAATGATCATGCTTTGCAGCTTTTCAATTCAAACCAAATTGGCAAATTGTCATAGTGGAAGACTCAATTAATAAATTATATTTATATTTATAAATTTTAAGACCCCGACGCTCCCCCACGTTTCCTAAAAAATGGTAGGGAGCTTTTGCATAGGCCGCTCCCGCGCCCCCTCGCTCCCTCGCCCCCTCGTACCAGAACCTTGGTGGAACACTGCATATTTCATGATTTTTCGCCAAGAATTCTACCATGCAGTCCATTTCTTCAGCAGACGTGTGCATTTTTAGGCCATCCCCAAATGTGGAGGTATAAGATGCATTAATGCCATGTCTTCTTCTGATTTTCGCTGAGATGATGTTTTGATGTTGAGATCTTTGAGATCTTTGTTTGCCATTTTGTTGTAGGATCCTTGTATGCCATTTCATGTGAGAATTTGTTATTTTGTCATGCTGAAGGAAAACTTACATGAATGTGAGTTCTTATAGGAGAACGTCTCGTGGAGAGACATGCCACTTTAGTTAAGGGAGTTCTTCCTTCTATTGACAAAGAATACATCATTTACTCATCATAATATTGCATCATTTAATGAAGTAACCTCCCCACTCTTGACATCGGGCCCGAAGACATAACCCACATTGGGCGAACTCTGTTATCAAGTTGTGTGTGTTCTTTGATTTGATGGTTGCATTTAGGTTTCCTCTTCTTTAAAGTATGCACATGTGGTTTTTCATTCTCTTTCACATGCAATTATGCTAACATCACAAAAGTAAAAGATCTTGGTTAATTCCGGTAGTTGAGAGAATTTGGATCATGCGCCCAGGTAGTGCGAATGGCTGAGAGAATTCTCTACAATTAGATCTTGTGGAAGCCCTGAATCAAACTCCCCCAGGCCTCACTAGGGAGACACTCAAATTTCTCTGAAATGAGGGAGAGTTTCGCTTGAAACTCTTGAGCTAAACAACTTTGCTCCTCTTGTGCTCAACAACTGCCAAGAGACAGTTCGATATCCTGAATTAGATAGGAAAAAAAGATGTGTAATGGTGGCCTCCTTGTGCTATTTATAAGTGTTTCTCATCCTCCCTTGGTGGGTCCCTCATTCCACTAATTTGAACTCCCCTTCTCTCTCCTCCCTTCTCCTAGTGTGAATTTCTCAAGAGGGGGTTGAATTCCCCTTTTTGGTGGCCCCCACGTTATTACAGGAAACCAATTATTTCTTTTTCTCTAATGTTATGGCTTCCTTTTTTCTCCAAAATTTAAGTGGGGCTTCCTCAACCTAGTTTTCCTAATTTTCCATGGCAAAATATTTTCCTAACGTCAAAATTGCAAAAATGGGAATTTACTTAGCAAAATTATTTAGTGGAGACATCACATAGTGCCCTTCCTAAAGCTATGAGTCAATAGGGGAGATCCCATAGGGATATGACTGAGGATTAACCCCCCATTTAAGGTGAGAGAACAAAACTATATTTAAAACACTTCCTTCTTCCAAGTCACCAAATAATCCATGCCCAAAGTGCCTAAGGAGAAACAAGCATAATTGGACTACCCACCTCCAAACATATGCTCTCGATAGATGGGTGAGGGGGCATATGAATGGCTCAGGGAGCGAAGATGAAATGGGACAATATATTGGCTACACCAGTCGCTGTTAGGGGGTATTGGTTGTTAACTAAAGACAAATCTAGGATAAAAATTCTCCTATGGGTTCATCGACTTTTGGTGGGTAACATGTCCATTTTAGCCAAAGTGTATAGTGGTCATACTCCTTGATGTAGAAATACACTTTCTAATTCAACTACTATTGTAGGTATTATCATTGTTGTCAGTGTTCCTTCCAACAATTGATGGGGTAGAATATTTACTTGACAACACTTTTGACTTTGCTCCATGTCATGGCTTGTGTGGTGTCAAGGGTCACATAAATTACCTCACAATAAAAAAGTTCCCCACATTTATGTATCTTTGCACAAATACATTTGTCATTATCTCCAAATTGTTGTACTTTGTAAAAGGAATCTAACTACCTCATCCAATTATCTAGTTGCTAACCATCCATCTATTTGTGGAGTGAAATCTCCATTTTAGTTTCCACTTTGAGAAAGGAACTAAACTTTAGTGATAGACCTCCTCCAATACTACTTGATTGAGTTAAATGATAGTTTGTAATGCTAAAAAACATAATGTCAAATTATGTAGCAAATGAATGATGCTAGTCAGTGTTCTTGAACTTAAATTCATAAAACTAGATTAAACACCAAAGAAAAATACGTGGAAAAAAAAACTGAATGCAAACTAATTTTTAAGCAAAACACACATTAAGACAAGATGATTTTACGTGGTAAAACCTTGACAGGGTATCAAGGAAACATCCACGGGGCAAGGGATTGGATCTTTATTAATCAAGAATGATTCTCCATGATTTCATTCTTTTGGGCATTCACCAGTTTCATAAGAGCCTCTCCTCCGTTACATAACTGCTATCTCGTTACTAACTTACAAAACTAACTGGCAGTAACTAATAAAGATTTACTCATAATTACATAATTTGTTGTCATATTTCAACAAACTCCACATTAACAACAATTTTCCTAATCCCTTGTCCATGCCCATTCATCATCTCTTCTGCAAACCAAGAGAAGCCAAACACCACCACAACTTCTCTACTGTAACTGGCTTCATGAATATGTTTGCATGTTCCATATGTAAATGCAACTTTGTATTAATATTAGAGATTTTGCTTTTAATTGATTTAATGCAACTCTCTAATTTATTCTTTTTATACATATTTGCCTAAAATAACTTTACCATAATTTATTTATATTTTCCGATAACTTCGTATAAAATGACAATCTAATGTCAATTGGATGCCAATAATATGCAACAACTATATTGACTTAATATTATACACGTTCTGTAAATTATAGTGAGACAATTACTTTATAAATGAAAAATTGAAATAGATTCATAAAATAACATATAAAATCGTGATAAACTGTAAAATAATTCAACTTCAAATTTTCATTAAAAAATTAAATTTAAATCTACATAAAGAACTAAATTTTATCTAAATTTAACTATAAAAACCAAATTCAATCTGTGCTTTAAGTTTTAAATTTTTTTAATGTTTGAACATGTACTCAATATGAATAACTCTTTATCCCAGAAAGTAATATATGGTAGATTTCCTAAAATAAATAAATTTCTTCTTTTAAATGTAAATTAACATTTACAAAACAACTCCATATCTCAATTCTTAGGTTTTTGTTTTAAGGCACCAAGTCCAACCAGATTGCTCCAGAAGACTTCGTGGAGATCCCTTGTAAACCAGAGTACCTACAAAGCAAGCTATTGAATGTTGCTTATTTTTATTCTTACAGACCAAGCTTTTAGATATTTCTGATCTTTATTCTTGGCTTATTGCAGAGTATTCTCCACATGTCTTAATTCTGAATGTTTTGAACTTCCAAGCACGCTTTCTTCCCCCGAAATCTTATTTTGGGGATGAAGTCCACAGTTTGGCAAAAGCTGTGAACTAGAATGTAGTTCTCCCTCTAAAGACCGCCTCCTACGTCAACCAGGCTAGACGCTAGGAATACTAGATAATTATCAGAGATTGAACCCTTCGGGATAGGCTGTGCTGCATATCTGAAAATGTATTCTTGCTGCCCCTAAAGCTGGATTTTTTTTATTACCTCCGGAGTTTTGGTGTTTGGAATTGATTTGCAGTATTCCCATCCATGTTCAAATCTCTGAAGGCGTCACCCATATGCCCATAGTGTAGGTGGATACAAGCAATATGAAAACAAGTCCCATCACCAACTCCGGCCTCTGGAGTTTTGGTGTTTGGAATTGATTTGCAGTAGTCTCACCAGTGTTCAAATTTCTAGAGGGATCACCCATACGTCCTTAGTGTAGGAGGATACAAGCAATATGAAAGCCAGTCCCATCTCCAACTCCGGTCTCTAGGGTTTTGGTGTTTGGAATCGATTTGCAGTAGTCCCGACTCCCACCCATATTTTACCCATCCCACTGACTCATCCTCAGCAATGTAAGAAGGTCAACATCATTTCTCTAGCAGAAACCATTTGAGTAGGTGCATTCTCCTTTGATCCCACTTCTCACTCTTTGTGCTCCAGATTTTTATTTTGCAGATAGATAGATGGATAGAATTTGATTTTTAATTAAACTGTTCATGGGACTGTAGGTTATATGGGACAAAAAAATTACCACTAGGAAGCATCAAGCATGCAACCATTGGATGGTTTAAAGGAAGGCAAAATTTCTCAGATGGTTTACAGTGTGGCAGTGAATACCTCTGAACCATACTTCTTACAGTTTGCGGATTTTCCCTCGTATGGTTTCCTAGATTTTAGGAAAATATGGCCCCTTAATTCTAACACAAATTCTGGCTAACCCCTCGCCTACAGTAAGATTGGAATCTTAAGATGGCTAGGAGCAGTTAGGAAAAAGTGCAGAACTCTTTGAAGAGAAATGTCATAATTGTTGAAGAACTCTTTGAAGAGAAATGTCATAATTGTTGAAGACCGAAGACCTCCAAATTGGACGCTTTCTAATTCACCTGTCTTCAAGATTCAAATATAATATTAAGAATCAATCCTTCATGTTATTTCTCATTTCTTTTCTTTCAAGTACAACTGCCTACTTCACTAATCAGTGACTTTTTTTGGGGAAACGATCAAGTGCGAAGGAGCCCTTAATCTGCTGTGCTAACTGCTAGCAGTCTTAAATTAAGAAGGGCAATTTTGAGGAGTCTGGGAAATCAGATCGTACTAAATTAAATTAAAATAATTTTGTCACACAGGTTTGATTAGTTTTGGTATCAGTAGGTGCACCATGTCTGCCCTTAACATGGACATGATGAATTGGCGATCAAATCAAAGACCTTGTAATATTTTACATACACGTTAACATGCTTTAGAGCTACCTGGAGCTATAAATCGATGAAATTTGAATGGAAATAAGAATAAGTATTATTTTGTTATTTTTGTTATTAATAAATATTTAGTTACATTACAGAGTATGTTGGATTAATCCTTTTTCACCTTCCGTGGATGAGAATTGTTGGCAAAATGTAACGAATAAAATATATAAATAATATAAATATAATGTAAAAGATAATAATCATAAATAATAGTTAGTTAAGCTATAGTTAGTTAAGCTAGTAATTAGGTTGAAGAGGCATGTCTAAATGAGACACGACTCTTCATGAAAAGACACTTTCCCGATATATAAGCAAGCCTCTCGTTATCATTCATCATTCATTCTCATTCTCATTCTTATCCATTTATTTAATATATAGTATTTGTATCCTCATGGATATCTTGATGTTCCAAGTCTTTTGGAGTAATTAATTTATAGAAGGAACTTTGTTCGCTTCATTTGGTATCAGAGCAGTTCGGTTCTCTAGGTTGTTTGACCTGTGCACAAAGCTCGTTCTCCGATCCAAGTCTTTGACTATCGAAATTCGTCAACCTTGTTGCCGTATAATTGAAGCATTTTGCTCAATATTTGAGAGTTTTTCCTTTTCTCCGTTTTTCTAGGCATTGGGCCATATAAAAAAAATTACCCAAAAAAATAAATAAATATATTAAGTAAATAAAATAAAAAAAGAAGAAAAAAAAGTAAAAGAAAAAACAAAATGGATACAAAATCACATACCAAGTATATTTAAAACTTTTTACGTGGAGAAGCCTGTGGCTTTAAAAACAACCCATGGTAATTGCCCACAGTATTTTAAAAAGTAAAAAAAAACAAAAAACAAAAAACAAAAACAAAAAACAAAAAAAAGGAATACGTTTTACTTTTTACATGGAGAACATTTTAACGGAGGTTTTAAAAACAACCCATGGTATTTTAACATTGTGACCGTGTCATATAAAAAGACGTGACCTTTATATTTATTAAGTGGGGTGACATTAAAATTTTATCAAGGAAATAATTAAGTATATAAAAAAGGGACCAATTTATTATTAAAAAAAGAAGTGAAACTATTATTATTATAAGATAATAAAGTTATTTGAAAAAAGGTTTTAATCTAAAGAAATACATACATAATAGAGGGCAACAATATAAAAGTATTCAAGTTAATAACAATCCCATTAAGGGAAATATGGAAATATATACATATATATATATATATAATATATATATATATAAAGGGAAGATAAAAGAAGTTATATTAAAAAAAAAGAAAGATCCATACAAAGTTAAAAGAAGTGAAGAAAAAGAAAAAATATGGAATCCCTGAGTAGGGAACAAAAACAATCAATCACAAGAGATATAGAACAATTAATTACAATAATTGAGCGACAGATTGAGGACAGAAAGAGAATGGATTCCTTCTTCCATTCTCTACATCCATCATCACTTCCACACAATGATGTTATCTAGTGTACTGAGAAAGTGCAGCTAAAAGATCAAAAGAATGACAAAATAGCCAAAATTCAACAAAGCAAGGAAGTGTTAGAACGCGAACATAAAAATCTTGGGGATATACATTACAAAGAAATAATGGAAAAGGACGAAGAAATTTCTCGTCTCAAGGACCACGTCGAAAAATTACTGTCACAAGTGAAGAAGATTGAAGTCTCAAAGAAAGAACTCAAGCAGCATTTATCAGAACAAGAAGAGGAAAATTTACGTTTGAAGAACCTTAATAAAAATTTACTAGAACAAATCAGAGATCTAAAAGATGAAAGACTTAAAATTCAAAACACTGAAAATAAGGTTAATGAATCAAATGACAAAAACCAAAGGACTTTTACGTCTGAGAAACCACAATCAAAGTCTGCTCAATCAAACTAAGAAACTTAAGGAGGATAAGGAAGCATTAAAAGATAAGTTGGAACAAGTCACTCAAGAAGAAGTATCGAAATCTCCAGTGACAACAGTTCAAGTTGAAAATAAGGGAACAAATACCGATCCAGTGAATATGACAACTCAAGAAGACAAGTCAGTTGAAGAAAAGACACACGTAGATGTTGCAGTTCAGATAATGGACATCCCAAGTGAATGTTCCATAACCAATTCGACAACATCTTCGCCATAAGAAAATCTAAAAACTTTATATCAGCATCCGAATCATGAGAATAGACAAATCAACCAAGCTGTGTATCAGGACCATTCAAACCGCAGACAACAAATTAATGTTTCAGAGAATAATGACGTAACATCAATTCCGTCTTATGCTGACAAGCCATTACAAAATTTTAGTGATCAGAATGCTATACAGAAGATTAATCTGGGATGGTCTGATCCCTTCTCAGTGCGACAATTTTGTTTGTCACTAAAAAGATCATATCAACTTGTATCGATGAGGATGACTATTCCGAGACAGAAAGACTTTCGAAGCCGAAAAAGAGATCAAGCCTTTTTCATCGACAAGCTTTGAGGACAAAGCTTTTTGAGGAAGGAGGCAATGTAACGAAAAAAATATATAAATAATATAAATATAATGTAAAAGATAATAATCATAAATAATAGTTAGTTAAGCTATGTAATATTCCTAATTAGCTATGGCTAATTGGAATATTCGAGTTTGTTCGATTTTTGCCTTCTATAGTTATTTGTAAATAAAAAGTGAGAAAGGGGGAACATAACTCACTTTAGAATAAAAAGTCACTTCCTAGGTAGCACAACGTTGTGACTTAAGGGGGCCAAAGAGAGACGCAGAAATGGGGCCCACGCAGACACATGGAGGGACTGCGCAGGAGGGAAGGAACACATGGCAAGAAGGGGATCACGCAGGAGAAGGTGAGCCTAGGGATTGTGAGAGGTAGAGGCTATAAAATAGAGAAGAACCCCCTCATTTGGGATCATTCAGTTATATGCATTTGGAGCTAGTTGTTCGACTTCTGAGCACGCTGGCTGTTTAGCTAGTCTGCAGCACTGTTTAGTGCATCGATTGTCTCTGTTCGGAGATCTCACCCTTAGCCCTGGGGGGACTTCGAGTGCCTGCTCGGGTAAGGTATTTCCTTTGGTGTTTCAGCAGTAGTTTCATTAGCATTCCAGCAGTAGTTTTAGTAGCATTTTGGAGGACTGCGTAGCACTAGGAGAGGGGCGTAGTTCATTCTGGCAACTGTTGGGGATTGGGGTTTGCAGGAGGATTTATGTTGTGTGAGTGAGCAGGGGACCAGCCCTTGTCTATCGGAGGATTTTTGGCATAGTTTTCAGGTGGAGTTTCAGGCAGGATTTAGAGGGGTTTCAGAGACATCATAGAGCCTTGGAGGAACTGCACAGATCCCCAGAAGGGTTATTTTCGGGGGTCGGCCATTCCAGGAAAGCTTTCTGGGTTTTTCTGGGTTTCTTGAGTAGAGCCTGAATCTAGAGTTTCGACTTTTTCTGAGGAGGGGAGCAGCCCCAAATCATCATTTCTTTCCTAGCAGCAGCAGTAGCACAACAGCAGCATCCACGCAGAGAAGCCATTCTTGTCATTCTGAGAGTATTTCTTCACTTGCCTTGTGCAAGTCAAGGTGCCATCTGTCTAATTACCTCTTGTACTCATTTTATTTCTCAGTATAATAAAATGGCTTAGCACTTTCTCACTGCATTTCTTGTATCTACTTATATTTCCGGTTTACATTATTATATGTTGTTTCACTGTCATTTTATCACTTTTGGGTTATTATATCATTTGCATATATTTGGTTGGAGTTTTTGCTGGGGTTTGTGGTATATTCCGGGTTAGGAATATTACAGTGATATCAGAGCATAGATTTGGCTCAACCTGTGGAGCTGGCAATCTATGACACCGGGGGAAAAACCATACATTTGTTATAGGGGTAGGAGGTATAGAGATACTGGATGTAGGTTGGAGAATACCTACGGAGAGGAAGATTGTGTTCCTGTGGCAGACGCAGAGCAAGAGGAACCTGTGGTAGACGCAGAACAGAGAGAGGCAGTAGTGGACGCAGAGCAGATGGCAAACGAGGACGGGAAGAGATTTGCGGATATGCTCCTCAAATCAGTGCAGGATCTGTCGAGACAGATTGAGGTGATGGGGCAGAGATTCACAGCAGTAGAGAACAGATAGCATGAGAGCCCACGAGTTTTTCAGATTGGTGAGGGATCAAGTGCATCCCATCACTTGCCAGAGCAGCGTGATACTGCGCAACAGGTGGCCTCACATGCCCCTACATGCTCTACCATGCCCACTTTCTTAGGAGCAGACACGGGGGCTGTAGCCCAGCAGGAGGCAGAGCCTGGACATATGGGCGACTATTTGCAGAGTACCAGGCCTATGGGCAGGAGTTCAAGGAAGCCCTCTCATTCAGAGATTTTGTTCAGCTCCAGCGGGATAGCAGAACCCGCGACCATCACAGAGGGTACCGGCATTATCATGATGGCGATACCCACCGTGTAGCGAGTAGATTCCACTTGCCTACGTTTGATGGCTCATCAAACAGTTCGGCAAAGTCTTGGGTGGAGAAGCTGGACATTTATTTCCAGCTTAACTAGATGTCGGAGGTAGAGGCCATCAAGGTGGCAACATTGCATTTGGATGGCGAGGCCCAGGATTGGTGGTTTCATGGGATGGTTACACTGGGGCACTCCACAGTGATGACATATGCTGAGTTTACCAGGAGACTGATGGAGCGATTTGATCTGAGGGATCCAGAGCAACATTTTGTTGAGCTGACAAGGCTCAAATAGACGGGGAGTCCAGAGACCTACATTGTAGATTTCTTGAGGTTCTCTGTGATGGTGCCAGACCTCTCCACAACATGAAGGGTCTATATGTATGTTGAGGGGCTAGCAGAGCCACTTCGAGGTCTAGTCCAATCCACTAGACCAGCTACGCTCCAGGACGCTATCAGCAGGACCCGAGACCTACAGGATGTTTTGCCCAGGACTCGGACACCTTACCCCCAAAGACAACCTTTTCAATCTAAGGGGAAGGACGTGAGGATTCCACCTCCAAAGGGGAATCCAGGACGAGTACAGATTGAGGACGATGTCAAGAGGGAGCTGAAGAAGAAGCAGTTGTGCTTCACATGTCAGGAGTTGTGAGCACTAGGGCATCGATGTGCTGCTGGCAAAGCACATTTTATTGAGGTCTTCTCCGAGAGCAGTGGAGAAGAGGATGATGAGGATGATGTGGAGGCAGGAGATAGCCATGCCATACACGGACCTTTGCCACCTCCACCACCACCAGCAGGTGGTGCATCTTTTGCACCCAATGGAGGGGCCCTTGCAGCGTTGCGAGGGGTTCCCAAGTATCTGACACTACGCGTACGAGGGACAGTACGTGGCCAGCACGTATCAGTTTTGGTTGACAGCGGGGCAACCCACAACTTCATCGATGCACAAATGGTTGAGCGGAGAGGCATCCAGATAGAGAGCTTCGATGGATTTTCAGTATTGGTCCCAGGAGATCAGACCATGACATGTGCTTGTTATGTTCCAGGGCTTTCAGTGACGATGGGCACCTACACATTGACTAACCACTTTTTCGTGGTCGATATTCCGAACACCAACATGATACTGGGTGTTCAGTGGCTTATTAGTCTAGGGAAGGTCACGACGGATTGGAAGACCCTAGAGATGGAGTGGGATGATGAGAAGACAGGGAGGCATGAGAAGATACGGGGACAACACACATATTTGCCTCAGACTGTGTCGGCTCATCGAATGGAGGCAGTCTTCCAAAAGGGAGACATAGAGTGGGCAGTGGAGCTGCGTGCATCAGAGGCAGGGACTATAGGGCAGACAGTACATCCAAAGATCCAGTCCATCCTTGATCGATATGCCATAGTGTTTGGAGAGATTCCACCAGGACAACCACTGGATCGGGGGTTTGAGCACACTATCGAGCTTGAGCAGGGCATCCAGGCAGTGATCACCACCCCCTATAGGCACCCCAAGGCTTATCGGGACGAGATCGAGCGGGCTATCCAGGAGTTGCTGGCTCTTGGGCACATTCGACCAAGCACGAGTCCTTTTGCTTCTTCTGTGGTGTTGGTGAAGAAGAAGGACGGTACATTGAGGATGTGCATTGACTACAGGGCCCTGA
>APFE030080685.1:390-17196 GCA_000404065.3 Pinus taeda
AGGTGCTGGCCTACTGAAATGCTCCAACCTTTACTCGTTCTCCAGCTGCTACTGGAAGGGAGCTACCACCCCCTTAGCGCTTGTACTAGTTGATGTACTAGTACATAGGTGCCGACCTACAGAAGGAAACAACCTTCTCTTTCTTCCTCTAGGTACAACATTTCATACATTTTCAGATTGGATACTCCTGAAGCACAACACTATAATCTGAAGGCCACGTTTCATCCAATTTTCATATTGGACCCATCAATATCATTGAAGCAAAAAACAATCAATACTAGCATCATCAATTTCTGAATCACTGAAACACTGAAACCCTGTCAACAACACAGTCACCAGAACACAGAGCAGACTACAAAACTCTGCAATAATAATCAAACCCAACTACAACTTCAAACATCATGCTTCATTATCTATACGCTACTACGATGAATCAAACCCGCGTACATATCTATACATATTCAATCATGACTTTGCGGCTGTTTCAGACATTAGTCATACCCAGATCATAACATGCGTATAATAAAACATACATCAATAATTCATATCTAGTCTATCCATGATAAAACCATATAAACATGATTTATTTCAAACCATTTGATCTTGATCTATCCTTAGATCTTGTTCTCCGTCAACTGGTGAGATCCCTCCTTAGCTCAGATCAAGCAATGCATCATAACCCATATCCTGCATACTGGATCTCATACTACAACAGATATTCAAGTATTTTTCCATGCATTTGCCTAATGATCTTCTTCTCCTTTTATAGTCTTAGGCCTTACTCAATACCATGGTCCAAAACCATAACAAAACAATACCGTGGACCCAATACTTGGGTTCAACTCTTTTGGATGCAATGCCACGGATCAAAACCATAGGATCAAAAACTATCGAACTAATACCATGAACCAACCATAAGATTTCCCATGTGCGTGCACTTTTCTCTGCATGAAAGTGTGTGAACTTTTCTGTGCATGATAGTGCGTGAACGTTTTTCTGCATGAAAGGAACTTTTCTCTGCATGAAAGTGCGTGAAATTTTCTCTGCATGAAAGGAAATTTTCTCTTCATGAAAGTGCATGAAATTTTCTCTGCATGAAAGGAACTTTTCTCTGCATGAAAGTGCGTGAAATTTTCTCTGTATGAAAGGAACTTTTCTCTTCATGAAAGTGCGTGAACTTTTCTCTGCATGAAAGGAACTTTTCTCTTCATGAAAGTGCGTGAACTTTTCTCTGCACTATAATTTATCATCTGATATGACTGAGTTTCCATCAAGTACAACATATGTATCATAATGCCAACAATCTCCCCCTTTGGACTTGATGGCAAAGCTAACTTGTCATACTGAGAACTGTCATCTGATTCCTTTGAGTTGTCCGGCATCCCATACATTCTGTCACATCTGATATCTCTTCCATAGATTCATCTAGATATATATAAGTGAGTTTATCTTCTACGAGTTGGTTGCCATCAAGTACAACACATGCATCAGAATGCCAACAATCTCCCCCTTTGGACTTGATGGCAACAATACCAAATCACTCTCTCCCTTTGACATCAAGGGCAAAGGGCGGACCAAGATATTCTCTTCCTTTGCTGTCCATACTCCCCCTGAGTGCCTGCTAAAATTTCTGAATGAGCTCCCCCCTTCTATATGCCAAGGTGTACCAATTTGTCCATGCTCCCCCTAAGTACATGTTGAGTCTCTGCACTGTTGGAGTGTGTTGTTCATGCTCCCCCTGACTGTAGGCAAGATCTGCAAAAAGATGTTCTACAAGAAGAACATGACTCTATCTTAAATGACCTTCCTATCACCAAAGAGTCATACATACATCCATCTCTCAACCAAGTGAGGATATACAAATATTGACTCATCCACCCATCCAAGTGGTCTTACACCAGAAGTTTACTCATGATAAACAAGTACATTACATCATTCATCCCAGGCATAGTGGGGAAACCAAAATAGGTCGTTACATGACCTTGATAACAAAAGACATATATGACATAGAGATGAAATATCTAGAGCAAGACTATGAAAGTTATCAATAACTAATATAAGCAGCATTTTTCAATCACTATTCAGATCAACAACCATGTTCTCCTTTTGTTCTCCCTCTTCATTTGTTCTACTTCAAATCAACAATAGCTGAGTACTTGAACCAAAAGCTTCTAGGATAATGCCAACAATGCATTATCAGAATTTTATCTGCTCCCACTGAACCTGTTTCAGATGGTATTTTTCAGACCCATACCAGACTTCCTTCAACCAGAGTCTGTCCCCACTGATTTCCTTCAAAAACACCATATACACGACTACATCCACAAAAACATGTGTATACACGTAGATGTTCTCCATAAAAATCCCGTACAACCATTTCCAGATCAGCAACCTGTAAATGTCCTGTATCAAGGTATGTCTTCATATAGATATCAACTCATCCTATTGAAAGACATCATAGCCATCTCATTAACCTCAAGATCTGCATGATCTTATATATCATCCATGTATCATCATTCGGGGACATCTGTATCAATCAACATATGTAAGTATCAATCTGTCATTTTATCATCATCATGTCTCCAACAATGCAATTTTGAGTAATCATTCATGTATCCAGCATAATGTATATACTACTATGTATCTTTAGCTCAAGATCATCAACCGGAGCAATCCTCATAAACATGAGAGCCAAGAACTATAGGAGACTTGCATCAACTATATTATATGATCTTTATGCATATAACGACAACAACATATGATAGACTCATCATCAAGTAATGAAGATGTGTATACAAGCTTTGTACTTCTCCTTATCCTTATGAAGATCACCATGTAAGCACCACATATGCATTATTAGAGAATCAACCACAAATCTGATCTAAACATCAGCTATGTAACCCCAAGAAACATATGAGATTTTGTCATGGACAAATCATAACCATAGCAAGATATATCACTTAGCCATATAAGCATCATCACCAAGGACTAATAACCATAATGCTAATAATGCAGCATTAGAAGATTATCTGCTCCCCCTGAACCTGTGCCGTCTTGTTTACTATCAGATCTGATCATGCATATATCAGCAGAAAGTATCAAGGCATTATCATATTCAAGTTAGGATCAAAAACACTTCTAAACATCATACAAGTCTCAAGACATTTCCTCACATCATCAGCAGATTGTAACCATTTTTAAACAGAGAAAATGGACTGCATCCTATCAGACCCTTTTTCCTGAGCCCTATCCCTACTGCTTTTCCTCAAACTAACATATATGCGACTACATAGTGGCCAACTTGCGTATATACGCGACTTCTATTTATGGAACTTGCGTATGAGATTCAGAACCCTGAAGTTTTATATTTTCAGCTCCCCCTGAGTCTATTATGTCTGTGTTGTGTTGTGTCTGAGTATATTGTGTTGTGCCACATCTTTCTGACTGTACTTCCTTCTTCTTCCATATCTTCAAGCATGATGAAGTTTTCTCCTTTTGGTATGGTGCCCGTACTTTATTCCTGCATTTCTTTGCTATATGTCCAAACTTGTTACATGCATAACACCTTACATGTTTCATATTCCTTCTGTAGCAATCAACAGATTTGTGACCAAACATATTGCAAGAAAGATAGTATCCCTGAAATTAATGTGATGATCTTTTTGTGTGATGATCTTGAACCATTCTTCTTCTACATCTGGCTGCAACATGTCCAAGATTATGACATACATAACATTCAACATTATTCATCGGAGGAGTAAAATATTTTCTTTGAAGTATCTCTTTCCTTAGATGTTGATGGGTTTTTCCTCTCATCTCTTTGTTGAGCATTTCAGATTTCTCATTAGAGTTCCTTGCCTTTCCTTGTGAGATAGATTCATCTTCAGCAGATTCATAAAAACCAAGACCAGTTTTGATAGTAGGAGACCTTTGACTACTAAGAATATCATCCAAAATTTTAGTATTGTCTCGAAATCGTAAGAGCTTATCCTTTTCTTCTAATTTATTATTTAGAATATTTACCTCAATCTGAAGATGCTCTTCCTTTTCACGATATTGCTTCTTTATGTTCTCCTCAGCTTTCCTTCCTTCTTCCAACTGATGTCTTAATTCAAGAACTTCATTCTCTTGTTTTTCAATAGCTTGGAGTAGTCCTTTATTCTGCTTCTTTG
This sequence comes from Pinus taeda, assembly GCA_000404065.3. Lineage (NCBI taxonomy): Eukaryota > Viridiplantae > Streptophyta > Pinopsida > Pinales > Pinaceae > Pinus > Pinus taeda. The sequence continues at coordinate 4,563 of APFE030080685.1, forward strand.
ATTCTTCAAGATCTTCCTTTAGCGAGCAGATTGTAGCTTCAAGCCTTTCATAATAACTGGATCGATCTCTGAGTTTCTTGATGATTGTGCTCATTTCATTGACTTCATTCCTTAATGACGTCACTTCATCCTGCAACTTTTGACATTTTTCCTTGAATAAATTCCTTACCTTATTTCCCTCCTCTAGTTGAGCTTTTAGTTTGGTAGATTCTTCTTTGAAGGCACATTCCTTCTTGTTCAACAGATCTTGTTGATCTCTAATTTTGTCTGTAAGCCTTTTAAATTTTGCCTCTATTTGATATCTTTCTTGTTCACCCATAAGCGCAAATTCACTTGTTTCGCTATCACTTTCATCATCTTTAAGAGGATAAATAGATGTATCACGAGAGTATAACAAATTCATACCTGATAGATCTTGTTCATCTTCATTCTGAAGTGATTCTAAACTTGATGTGCTTCTTCCACATATTCCCCAATCCATACATCCATTGTCATAGTTCTTCTGAGATGTCTTCTTCTTCTTAGGTGCTTTCTTCGTAAGCTTCTTTCCCATAGTTCCACGGATCTCCTTCAAGCGATCAAGCTTCTACCAAAAGGACCTACTCTGATACCAATTGTTGGAAATAATACTGGGGGGTGAATCAGTGTTATCAAATCAATAAAACTTTTTCATTTCCATACTTAGATACATATATGCTACTTCAACGCAACTGTGTCTAATGCAACTAGCGTATATCCAGAATACTTATGATTCAATTAATCCATTAAATGTTGATATTTAGTTAATGCATCAGAACTTCTTTAACCATATGTATAGTAAGCAAGTGCAGTAAAATAGAACAGATCATCACACACAAGAAGCACACATGAACACCATGATATAAGGTGGAAACCCAATGTGGGTGAAAACCACCTGCTGCAAGTCATCTCTATCTTCTTTTAATAAGAAACTTCCTTTACAATAGTTCTATACTGGTGTAGTCTTATACCAGTACGCAGGCTTCTACCTACAAAAAGCTACAACCTTTACTCGTTCTCCAGCTACTACTGGAAGGGAGCTACCACCCCCTTAGCTCTTGTACTAGCTGATGTACTAGTACGTAGGTGCCAACCTATAGAAGGCAACAGCCTTCTCTTTCTTCCTCCAGGTACCACGTTTCATCCAATTTTCATACTGGACCCATCAATATCATTGAAGCACAAAACAATCAATACTAGCATCATCAATTTTTGAATCACTGAAATACTGAAACCCTGTCAATAACACAGTCACCAGAACACAGAGCAAATTATAGAACCCTACAATAATAATCAAACCCAACTGCAACTTCAAACATCATACTTCATTATGTATACGCTACTACGATGAATCAAACCCGTGTATATACGCGCTTTCGCCAAAGCCAACCCACGTACAGATCTATACATATTCAATCATGACTTTGCGGTTGTTTCAGACATCAGTCATACCCAGATCATAGCATGCGTACAATAAAACATGCATCAATAATTCAGATCTAGTCTAACCATGATCAAACCATATAAATATGATTCATTTCAAACCATTTGATCTAGATCTATCCTTAGATCTTGTTCTCCATCAACCAGTGAGATCCCTCCTTAGCAATGCATCATAACCCATATCCTACATACTGGATCTCATACTACATCAAATATTCAAGCCTTTTTCCATACCTTTGCCTAATGATCTTCTTCCCCTTTTATAGTCTTAGGCCTTACTCAATACCATGGTCCAAAACCATAACAAAACAGTACCATGGACCCAATACTTGGGATCAACACTTCTGACGAGATATGATGGCCCAAAACCATAGGTTCAAATACCAAGGACTAAATATGGCGGACCAAAAGTAAGTTCTCCCACATGTATGCGCTTTTCCTTGCGTGAAAGTGCTTGAACTTTTCTCTGCATGAAAGTGCGTGAACTTTTCTCTGCATGGAAGGAACTTTTCTCTGCATGAAAGTGCGTGAACTTTTCTCTGCATGAAAGTGTGTGAATTTTGCTGCACTATAATTTATCATTTGAGTGATTTTCCATCAAGGACAACACTTGTCTCATAATGCCAACTATTTCTCCCAAGAACCTCTGTTGAATCTAGCAAGGGTGAGCTTTGAAAGCAGAGCCATATTGCAACAATTCAGGAGTGATTTAGTCACTGTGTTTTCAAAAGTCTTTTTTTTCTCGTGAATTCCAAATAAAAGCCAAAGAAGTGAAAAACAAACATTGAAAACAACCAAATGACCAGAAATAAATGAAATGCATGCCAAACAAACAAAATAGTTAATGAAATGTATGTGTTTTTATCATGGAAACAAGGGCATTTTGAGCATGCCCTGATTTGCAAAGCATATAGAGGTGTGGACAAAATAAGTATCAAAACTTTTATTAAAATATTTAATCATAGATGCATAAATCTTATTAATAGGCAGGGAATTGCATACCTAAATTTCAAAATGACAACTCTTGAGAAATGATTATCTATCCATCTCTTTACAATGATGTTTCTCATATTAATAAAATTGGCTAACATGCAGATTTCATTCAAATCGAAACTCTAGGAATGCATATGATTCATCAAACAGTTGATCATGCAAGGAAAGAAGTATTGAATTTATGAAATGAGTGGTCATAGAGTAGTTTGTAAAGGAAAAAGATCTGATGTAGTATCGATTCCCAGAAACCATCAGATCAGTTTCCATTAATCTCAGCAAACTCCTCTGAAAAACAGATAAACAAGGGCACAAAGGGATGTTTCTCCCCAAAATTGGTCAATTTCAAAGGAGGGTCATCAATGATAACAAAAAAAACACTAAGATTGGTAGGTGACTACGCTTAGTTTAGGGCATATAACATTGATTTGGTTCTCCCTAAATAGTAAAGATCAAAATCTTGAATTAATATGACATTAGTTAAGATTCATTTTCGAATAGTAGAAAAGAGAAACCATTGCAATTTCATATACCCTAAAAACTCAAATTACATTTTCATTGTGGAGGATTTAGAGAAAGTGTGTACATACTTGGTCGAAATTTAAGGTAACAAGCATCCTTAGGCTGACATGAAGAAGAGTTTGTGACAAGGTCTTGGGTGGCTAATAAAATTTCTTTTACAATGGATTACATGCCCAAAATAGGTCTTCAATATTTGACATTGACTCTATGAATCTTATGGCTTGATGACCAAACCGAATAGCTCACAATGGGAGCTTTAACTAAAAATAAAATGCCTTGATCATGAAACCCATGATTCAAGCATTACAAAAATAATTTTATTTTCTTCTTTACGTTAATTACATAAAATTGCAATTACACATGTCATTATGAAGACCAAACCTAGTTACACTTTTCAAAGAGGGAATCACAAGGGGGAACTAGGTCAAAATGCATGGAGATAAATGAATAAGAGTGTGTGCCAAGGAGTGGCAGCAAATTCTAGTTGTCCCAAGGATGAAGTGTGCAAGGAGAAGTTCATAATAGGACTATCAGGAAAAAAGTCGTTGTTTGTGATAAGAGGCTAGAAAAAGCATTTTCAAACCAAGGGAGACTTTGAGTTGGGCACAACATTGTTTTTCCAATGCCTTCGTTGGGTTCCCAAGCCGCAAAAAAGATAATGTTATCTATGAGGGCATGACAACTACGGAGTGCCAAGGTGTGCTAGGGAATGTTAGGAAGTACTAACACATTCTAGATAATTCCAAGGTGTGCTATGCATGCCGAGACATGCAAAGTACTAAGGCCTGCCAAGATGTGCCAAGTGCTAGGGTGTGGGGTGAATACATGTTAGGGAATGTTAGGGTCAGGTGTCAAGGAAACACAAGGGAGCACTAGTTTCAAATTGATGGAAATGAAGCGTTAATGAGTTCTAGGTGTGCCAAGGAGGGAGTGACAAGATATTATAGATAGTTCCAAGGCATGCTAGAGTGTTAGGGAAGCATAACAAGGTGTGCCAAGTGCCAAGGCGTGTTAACATTTGTTGAGTATTGGGGGGTGCCAAGGAAACACAAGGGAACACTACATCAAAATGCATGGAAATGAATGAAAAAGAGTGTGTGGCAAGGAGTATCAGCGAGTTTTAGGTGTGTTATGAAGGTGTTACACAGTAATTTGTCACTACCTTCACTCCCAGTCCTTCTACTATGTCATGTGTCTAAGTAAAACATGCTCATATTGAACAAATGCTCTCTTATGTTGTCAATTGACCAACTTTTCCTAAGTTATCTGCCTCATCGTGAGAATGGACTTAATATACACGATGAATGGCAGTTGCAAAGAGTCCAGCCATGCTTCCAGCGCAGAAGTACTTCTATTTCCCGTGACGGTCCGATTTCATGCTTCGGCATGAGGCTACTGGATATCTTTAGCGACAATCTGACTGGCTACATTACCTACTAGCGATGTCAATGCTAAATATTAGTTATAAACTCACGATGATCTAGATTAGGTGAATTTGTTCCAACAATCAGCCTTCTGGATGTCTCCAGACCTGGTTGTTGGAACAGTTTGTGTTGCCCTCCTTCTATGGTATGGTAGTTCCATCATTTGTGCTACCTTCCTTGGGGATAAGCTCTCTCTTCCACATTTCATGGAGACTCATTCTCCTATTTAAACACTCACCTTTGCTATGATCAGCTAGTTGTCAAATTCTTGGATTGAGTAATGTTGTTAGTGCTTTTGAGTTTGATAGATAGCTGGTGTGGGTGTGACAAGTGTGGGATTGTTGATAGCTTGTGGAAGGTTGTGAAGTGCCCTTAATTTTGTGTAAGAATTTATGAGTGAGAGAGAGACTTTTTATGTTGGGAGATCCATCTTCAAAGAGTGAATGCTTGAGAAATACATTGGTTGGACCCTCTGAGAAGGCTTTCGACGTCAATACTTTGGTTGTAACCTTGCTCTTATTGAATTATTAATACAAGCAATGATGTTTTCTTATTTCTTGTATATAATTTACTTGATAGATCATGACTTCTTGACTTTTTGAGCTAATAGATCATTGTTGTTTTCTGGTTACGTGCTTTCTTGTATTTCCTTCGCATTATTTCAGGTTGATCACTCATTGAGGAGAAGGAAGTGGAAGCTGAAGCAGCGCAACGGAACCCCATCGACCACCAGTTGAGGTAGGCCTCCAACTATGACTGTTTAAGGAAATCTATTGTTGATTTGTCTTTGCGGTGACTAGACCCACTCTAGGGATAGAGGGGTTGCCTCTGACCCCAGAGGGAACAATTTCCTACATCAAAAGTTGGTGACTCCGCTGGGGAATCTGTCCTATGTTCTTCTCTTATTTGCTCCTGTTTTCATTTTGATTTGGGTCTCTCTTGAATTTTGGGGATTAACTATCAGTCTTTTGGGTCACCTAGATCGATCTAGGAAATCCCTCTATTGTCTATTGGACTGACGGGTTTTCGTTTGGGAGGTTTTTGTTCATTTTTCATTGCTTTTTACATCATCGCGGAACATAGTTTAACAGTTGCACTGACATTGCGCTCACTCTTTTGTAAAGTCCTGTGCATTGCTGAATATTGTCGCACAGTCGCTACGACTCTTGAAATCGGTACATCACGGGAAAGACGTGTACTTCCATGATGACATCGCCCTGTTGCTATAGCTAGTTGCTTATCAACGGTAGTTGCTTGTGTTGTCCTCATGACGATTCCTGTAGAGTTAATTTTTTCAATTCTGCCTCCTGAATTCATCAGTTCTATTGATCCCTTGCTTTTTCCTCTTGCTCAATAGCTTTTTTTTCACTGTTTATGGTTAAGGCACTCTTTCTTTGGCTTTGTTGAATGAATCTTGCATTTTTTGCCTATATGACCTAGTTCGTTCTCTCAAGTTTTTTGAATCAATTCGCTTGGTTGTTGGTTTGCTCAAGGTTCGTTTGTAGCTTTCTTGTTGGTTTGATTGAGCCTTCCCCATTGCTTGTTTCTACTTGATTTTAGTGACAATTATTGGACCAATCTTTGGTATTGATTCGATTTCTTTTCACTACTGAACATAGATCACGATTGTTTGGATCAACCAGTTTTTTCACACTTGCTTGTTTGTTTCTTTTTCATTTAAAACATCAAAATCAAAAGACTACATTCATTTAGTATACTAAAGTGAAAGTGAATTTGTATTTCAAGGTTGCATATTGGAAAGCGAATGATAAAATCTCTCATTAGTAGTATCCATGCACTGTAGGAATTGATGCTTGTATGCATTGTGTGACCATATTTGCTTATCTTGGTTTTCTTAGTTTGGGAATGATCTCTCTACCCTCCTGTAGGTAGGTGTTCATCGAAGTAAAAGGATATTTCATTCATTTTGGCTACATCCTAGGTTTTGTTGTATACATACGGTAAGGCCTGAAAACTTAAACATAATTCAAGATCAACTTTAAAATGAACTGAATAAACCTAACAACGCATTAAAACATAATGCTCATTACTTAGAGGTCTAGGCTAGAGACATGCTCTCACGTCATTAAACCTAGTCACTATTGTTTTCACTCAAGGTTGGGTGATTCCTCCTTCTGTGATTCAATAGAGGTATAGTACGGAATTGTGCTCCCATGTACCGTCGAGTATATGTTTGGAGACCCTACTAGGTTATCATCCTATATCCTTAGGAAGCTGTGTTTGCTGCCTCACAAACCATAACACACCGAACATAGCATTCGAGAAGATTGAATGCCATACGGAAAGTCCTTGGTTTTCATATGACTGCCAAGGTGTATATGTAGTTTTACGGGTTGTTTGGTAAACCTTTTGCCTAGCTCTCCAGAGTAGTTTCTTTCGTTCCTTTTAAGACTCCATAAAAGAAAAGGTCCATCTGAGCACTTGTCACTTCAAGCTTATTAAATATTCGAAGGCGACTAGAGTCATCCTTTCGTCATTCTCTCGACTCTTTAAAGATGAAAAGGTCAAGTTCTGTTCCTATGTCTTAAAATTTATTTGGCCACGTTCACATTTACCTGGTTAGATCTTGTTTGCATTTTAGTTTATGTAGGGTTCTTTCTTATTAGTTTTCCTAGGATTTTGAATTGAATAATATTGGCGGAATCACCGATCCCATCTCCCGTTCCAAGTGACCAAGGATTTCCACCTTCTATCGCTTCCGAGATTTCGATTGTTAATGATACTCTTCCTGTTATCCCGAGTATCCAACTGCTTAACTCTCATGTGCCAGAAGATGAATCCTACAACATCCATTGGAACCCCATTTGCGAGCCTTCCAAAGAAGACTTTCCCATTAATCCTCCTAGTGTTTCAATCCCGATGTCTTCCTCCAACATGGATGAGACAACTCCCGTCTCCGGTGAAGAATCCTTTGTGTTAGAAAGTGAAATACCTATACCTACGGAAACTTTTCCTTTATGTGTTACTTCCCTTGGTGTCACATTGCCTTTAAGATATAATGCTTTGGCAGACATCATCGGTTCTAGGTCTCACGTTTCGATTTCCATATGGTCTCGTACTGTCCCTTCGACTTCGGAGCCTTTTACACCCCAGATTCACAATGTGCCCATCACATCTGTTCCGACCATGCCAACCATTGTGTGGCTTCTTCAACCCTTGTTGTCAGTGCCGCCATTGCTTCTTCAGTGGTCACTACTATTGTTGGGCCTTCTGCTAGTCCTACCAATAGTGGCCCGACGATAGGAGTTGTTAATCCCACACTAAGTGCCCCACCTTCTTCTGGTTCCATTCCAGCAGGGGGGCATATGATCAATATGTACAAGCTCTTCGGAATCCGAATCCTCAAAATCCGTTTCATTATTATGATTCTTGCAAAGCTCATATCTATTACCCCGGACCTATGCCATCTCAACCCGCGATTGAGGTCACAGTTCCGTTGTCCTTTCTTGGGGTACCACCACTTATCATGGTGGCCAAGCACTGCCCGCAAATGTTTAAGGGCCACCCTATCAAGGTCAACCGTCTTAAGGACAACCTTATCCAGGGAAACCTGGAGGCCCACAAAGACAACCCTTCTAGGGACAACCTTTGGCCTTTGGTGGTTCCTCCTTTACCTATTTTGGGCAAACTTTAGAAATCTAGAACAACCTTACATTCAACAAGGTCAACCCAGTATCCAGCAAGGTTACTCTTCTGGGCAAGTCGGTCAGCCTTATGTTCACCAAGGCCGACCCACTATCCAGCCTAATCAACCATCTGAACAAATTGGTTAGCCTCAAAATCAACTGGGCCAACCAACTGTTCAGTTTGCTCATCCATCTGGCCAATCAGGACAACCCTCAGTTGTGCAAGGATAACCCAGTACCCAACAAGCTCAACCTTCTGGGCAAATGGGTCAACCTCAATCTCAACTAGGTCAACCTTCTAGCCATATGGCTCAGCCTCAATTCTCCCAAGGACATCCGTCTGGGCCTGCTCAACCGGGCACTCAAGTGATTGTTGCCTCTCAAGCGCCACCCGGTTTTCAGCCCTAGTTTGGACTCCAAACCCAATCCGATCTTCAAATTTAGGTTGGATCCCAATCTCAACCTGCTTATCAAACACAACCTGGCTTCGAGGCTCAGTTTGGAGCCCAACCGCCTTATGGTTTTTAGAAATCCCAAGGGCAAGCCCAATTTGCCCCATATCAAAATTATCAACAACTACGGGTAAATCCTTACCAAAATTTCCAGCAACCATATGTTGCTCCTGCAGGCCAATTTGATAATCAGTGGAATTCTGGGGGGCAAATCTAGGTTCAACCATCCAGTTACAGTTATAACCCCTACGAGAAAAATTCTTACGAACAAAACCCTTATGGGCCAAATCCATCCAGACAAAACCAATGGGGGCAATAAGCAGCTGGGTGGAACTCTGGTGCTACCTCCTACCCACGACCTCAGATGTCTTTTAATCCTCAGTTACCCTTTTTAGCAATGTTGGAATTACCGGATGTGTCCAAACTCACAAACTAACCCATTCTTCATCATCCATATTGGCCACTGGTTCCAACTAAAATTCTAGGTGATTGTCCCAAGTTTGATGGCAAAGCTGGAGAAGATCCCCAAATCTCATGTCATGATGTATCATCTATGGTGCTCGTCAAACTCATGGCTTGGTGATTCAATCTGGCTCCGCCTTTTTCAACAGACTCTCACTGGCTCTGCTGCTAAATGGTATATTGAGCTAGCTCGTGGATCTTTTCAGGACTTTAACTCGTTAGCTATGGCATTTTTAACTCATTTTTAGTTTCTGATTCGATATGAAATGGGCACACATCTCCTGACATCCTTAAAACAGACTACAGCCACGCATATCTCTGATCATATTCATGAATGGAGATGACGTTTCCATTTGATTATGTTTTGGATTCTCGATCAACTTCTGACTGACTGGTTCACAACTTCATTTGTTGGTCCAATAGCCTGAGAAATTTCTATGGGGGCATGTGTAACTGAAGAGCTAGCTATTGCGCGTGCTCAATACCTTGACTTGGTTTACTCCCAGTCCGGTACACTATATGATTATTTGACTGATGCTCCGAGGCTTGGAACTTCCAAAGCCCCGCCAACACCATCTATTGATAGTGTCATCGGTTCTGTTAATGCTCCCTCTAAGAAATCTTCTGCAAACCTTGGGAAGCATAAGTCAAATGCTTCAAATGAAAATACTTCTCAAGCTGTATCCACTGCTGGTAACACTTTCGATTTTAATGTCGTCCAGTCCACCATGACAAATAAAGCCTCAAAAGAAAAAAAGAAGGGAAAAGGAAAGAATAAGGTTGATCATCCAAAGCAAGATTCCCCTAAACCTCCACCTGAGGAAGGTGCCAAACGCAAGCCTAAGTATCCTTACTTTATCTGTGACGAGGATCACTATACCAAAGACTGCCCGAGGCAATTTGAAGTTAGTCGTTTGCTGAAAGGTGCCCCTAGAACTCTTGTTGTGCTCAAAGAGCCTTTTCCCTCACAACAAACTCAAATGGTGGCTAATCCATCTCAATCCTCTTCTCCCTTTGGTTCTCAAGTATTTATGGCTGGGACGATTCCCGTCCACATTAGTACTTGAGCAAAAGAGTATATGTTGCCTACTGGGAAGGAGCCTGAGGTCCCCTCTAGTGCTCCTCCATCTAGTTCTGGTCCCCTTCATATTAAGCAACCTAGCACTGAATCGGTCATCTGACCTCCTCTTAAAGGCGTACTCTGGAAATCTTCGTACAATCCTAATGCTCGTGCTACTCAGCACTATAGCATCATTGAGGACTTAGCCCAGGCTCTGTCAGCTATGTCCGCATTGGAAGTTCTCCAGAGTTGCCCCTCTCAGAGGAAGTCTTTGCTATCGGCCATCGATGGCATTGACCCAGCCGACTCAGATTTAATTACTTTTGACCTGGGCAGTCATATACCGAGACTGCCTCACCAAATTGCCTTGCTTATTCAAGTCATCATCAACTCTAAAACGATTCATCGTACCATCATTTATGAAGGCGCTTCTACTTGCATAATGTTTGCTTTTTGTTGGAAGGCTATTGGTTCTCTTACTCTGAACCAGTCTCCTACGACCTTGGAAGCCTTTGATGGGAGAGAGTCTCGTCCTTATGGTATACTCCAACGCTTGCCTATTACTCTAGAGGGGAAGATGGTTGAAGTGGAAGTCAAAGTTTTTGATGCAAATTTAATTTACAACCTCCTTTTAGGATGAAGCTGGACATATGCCATGTCAGCCGTGGCTTCATCTCTATTACGTTTCATTTGTTTCCCTCATCAGGGGAAGATCGTCACAGTAGACCAAATGTCCTTCTTTACCTCTTCCTTTGATGGCAACGTGCCTTTCGTGGGTACTGGACTCTTTAAAGATCCTACCCTTATGGGTGTTTTTTCACTCCCACCTCCCAACATCACTCCCATTAATATGATTTCTGGGGCCGAGGTGATGTCTACACTATCCTAAGATGGTCACACAACAGTGCAATTTTTATTCAATCATGTTATTTCACGGTTCGGAGTCCCTCAAGCTATCATCACTGATCACAGCAAACACTTATGTAATCATATGATGACTGATTTAACGACCCAGTTGGGCTTGCGGCATGATAGCTCGACACCATACTATCCTCAGGCTAATGGCCAAGTTGAAGCTGTCAACAAAGTTTTAGTTACAATGCTTCAACGCACCATCGGCATGCACAAGTCCAACTAGCATTTGATGTTGTTCTCTGCCTTATGGGCCTATGGAACTTCAGTGAAGGATACCACCAGGTTCACCACGTTCCAATTGGTTTACGGTCTGGAGGCTACCCTTCCAATTTAGTGTGAGATCCCTTCTCTGAAATTAGTCGTCAAATTACTCCCCAACACTACTCCAGTAGAAGAACGTCTTCTCTATCTAGAGTGACTAGATGATACCCGTCGACTAGCCTCTCTAGCCAGTGAAGCACAAAAGAAGAGAGTGAAAACTCACTTCGATCATACTGTCCATCCTCGTTCTTTCGTTGAAGCAGATTTAATCCTACTTTATGATCAAGAAAATGATAAGCTGGGGGCAGGCAAATTCGAGCCTATGTGGCACGAGCCTTATATTGTAAAGCGAGTTTTGCAAAAAGGGGCCTATGAGTTGATTGATCATGAAGGGAACCCTCTCGATAAGCCCAGAAATGGGCTTTATCTAAAAAAATATTATGCATGAACCCCGTTCATTCTGATTTTTACATACGTCTGTTTTCAGCAGGTGTGTTGTGTGTGTGTTTCATGTCTGGCTTGGTGTGTAGGAATAATTTCCGCTTATTGTGTCTTTTTTATTCTTATGCAGATGTCTGGTGTCATGCGGAAAGAGTTATATTTGCGGACAAATCTAACCTCCCTAGGAGTCTAAGACTCTCTAGTGACAAACAAACCAAACAAGAGCAATCCTTCTCTAAACACACATTATTCTATGAGAATTCAAACGTTTTCGATCTTACCTTAGGTCCAACGCTTGTTGTAGCAGTCCAGCCTTGCTGATCCAGATGAGCTCCTCCTTCACTTTCAGACCTGCATACACTAACAAAGCAAACGATTACATAACACCTGAATATTCATCATAAAACAAAGCATATTCATCACATAGACCAAGGAGTACATGAAATAATTCATTAACAACAAATCATTGAGAAGAATGGACTTATTTGTATTAAGGAAACAAAAAAGGAACCATTACAACCTGAGCCTTGGTGTTGTGCAAGCTCCTGCCAGGGTCCAACAAGAGATTTCCTCTACTTTGACAAGCTCACCCACTCCCAATATGGCAACAAGAAAGGATAGTGATCTCTCCTCACAAGTCAACAATGGAAGTCCTAATTCCAGCAACATTTACCCTTTAGAATGTTCAGCTTTCAACCTCCCCTCCTTTTGGCCCAATGCCTGTATTTATAGTATTCTAGAGGAAGTTATTCAGTTCCAACATCAATGGGATACTCCCTCTTTTGGATGGGGTAGCTCCTCTCTTGATGGGATAAGTTCCTCTATCATAGGGATGCATGAACCATCTGGAGGCGCTCAATACACGTCAAACACTCTTCTAGAAGGCTCTTAGAAGTGACCACAAGTAACTTTTTAAAGATGAAACTCGCGCCTTTTGACCTTTACAGGGGTACGCACCCATCCTTTGGCTTACAGAGCGTACAAGTACGCAGGCACAGT
>APFE030080685.1:42789-80260 GCA_000404065.3 Pinus taeda
TTAGCCGACGGTATTGTGTTATCATGGTTCTGGCCCGTGGTATTGTTTTATTTTATTATTATTATTGAGCCCCATGATCCTTGATTTGAGGAACAACTTGCCTATATAAAGCAAAGGAGATCATTTGGCTTAGCATGCTTTTGGGTTGAATATCTTAAGATCTAATCTATTAGGTTATTGTTTCAAAAGGCTTGATCTATATGAAAGTGAAAGTGGAAAGCGAATCTGTAAAGGGTGATCTCCCGAGCGCTTGATCAGATCTGGGCATCCGTCTAACTGTAGCACACCTGTGATCTGCAAATTCAGCCCTAATCTAAGGTACGTAGGTGTTTAACGGTGCCTCTGCGTGGGTACACAGAGCAGAAGAAGGCGAGCTATGCAGGTATGCAGAGCAGACAAAGGGTGACTGCGTGGGTATGCAGAGCAGAAATAAGAGAACTGTGTGGGTACACCAAGTAGTAGTGGTTCAGGTGCGTGCCTACTGTAACAGTACGCGGCGCGATAGTTCTTTTGGGTGCGTGCCTATTGTGGCAATACGCGGCGCGATATTGCATTTGGGTGCGTACTGTACGCAGCGCGATAGAAGAAGCAGTGCGTGGGCACGCAGTGCAGCAGAAGGAGATCTGCGGGTATACGCAGAGAAGCAGAGGGTGAAGTGCGCACCAGCGTAGGCCAAAGAAAGGAAAGTTGCGTATCTGTTTCAGGACTATCTGTTGACTGAATTTTTCTGTTGATAAGGTGTTCTGGGTTTAGTTCTGTTATATTGATCTGGTTACTACAGTTGACTGTAATTTATATGTACTTGATGATCATTTCATGTATATGGACCCAGTTTGAAAATTTATGGAAAGTGGTCCTTGTAAGAAAAGAAGTAGGGGGTTGTAGCTCCCTTCCAGGAGAGACTGAAAAACGAGAGAGAGTTGTAGCTCTCCGCAGGTTGCAGCCTGTGTACTGGTAAAGGACTGCACCAGTACAAGACCATTGTAAAAGGAGTTTCTAATTTGAAAGAAGATAGAGACATATTGCAGCAGGTGGTTTTCACCCACATTGGGTTTCCACCTTATATCTGGTGTTCTTTGATGTGACTGTCTGTTTTTTCTTGTTCATGCTCATTATTTTATGGTACTGATATGCAAAAATAATTCAAAGTATAAATAAGGAAGATTTGGTAAAAGGTCTAGATAATACTGATTCAACCCCCCCTCTCAGTATTATTTTCAACAGGCTATGACCATACCTTTATCATTATCATGGTCTTATTAGCTGGATGGCTACGTCCATACCACATACCTATTTTGAATGTCTTTTGGATGGCTGCGCCCATACCTAGACTACATGTATTTTCACTATCAGAGATATCAGTTGTACTTGCGCCTGTAGGTTCTTCCAGATGGTGTTCCAGCTTAGTCAGTTTCATAAAGCATTTCACCCCTCCCACTTTCTCAGGCTTCATACTTTAGGGGGCATCTGTTACATAGTAATTTGTCACTGCCTTCACTCCCAGTCCTTCTATTGTGTCATGTGTCCAAGTAAAACATGCTCGTATTGAAAAAATGTTCTCTCATGTTGCCAATTGACCCACTTTTCCTAAGTTATCTGCCTCATCGTGAGAATGGACTTAATATACGTGATGAACGGTGGTTGCAAAGAGTCCAGCCACGCTTCCAGCACGGAAGTACATCTGTTTCCCGCGACCGTCTGATTTCATGCTCCGGCACGAGGCTACTAGATATCTTTAGCGACGATATGGCTGGCTACATTGCCTACTAGCAATGTCAGCACTAAAGCTTAGTTATAAACTCTCGATGATCCATATTGGGTGAATTTGTTCCAACAGTTGGCCTTCTAGATGTCTCCAAACCTGGTTGTTGGCATAGTTTGTGTCACCCTCCTTCTCTGGTATGGTAGTTCCATCACTTGTGCTACCTTCCTTGGGGATAAGCTCTCTCTTCCACCTTTCATGGAGACTCCTTCTCCTATTTAAACACTCACCTTTGCTATGATCAGCTAGTTGGTAAATTCTTGGATTGAGTAGTGGTGTTAGTGCTTTTGAGTTTGATAGACAGCTGGTGTGGGTGTGACAAGTGTGGGATTATTGAGAGCTTGCGGAAGGTTGTGAAGTGCCCTTAACTTTGTGGAAGAACTTATGAGTGAGAGAGAGACTGTGTATGTTAGGATATCCATCTTCAAAGATTAAATGCTTGAGAAAGACATTGGTTGGACCCCCTGAGAAGGCTTGCGACGTCAAGACTTTGGTTGTAACCTTGCTCTTATTTCATTATTAATACAATCAATGATGTTTTCCTATGTCTTGTATGTAATTTACTTGATAGCTCATGAATTCTTGACTTTGTGAGTAAATAGATCATTGATGTTTTCCGGTTACGTGCTTTGTTGTATTTCCTTTGCATTGTTTCAGGTTGATCACTCATTGAGGAGAAGGAAGCAGAAGCTGGAGCAGCGCAACAGAACTCCATCGACCACCGGTTGACGTAGGCCTCCAATTATGACTATTTAAGGAAATTTATTGTTGATCTGTCTTTGTGGTGACTAGACCCACTCTAGGGCTAGAGGGGTTGCCTTTGTCCGTAGAGGAAACACTTTCTTGCATCATAGGAGGGAATCACATGGTATGCTAGGTAGCACTAGTTTACTGAACTCAACTCATCAAAATTTTCCCTCTAAGGGTCACAACCCCTCTTATTCTACACAGTTTTGTCACAGCCTTAAGGGCATACCTTATGGAATGAACATGCTAGGAAACCACCCTAACTAGGGCATTATGCTTATATTCTAATTACTTTAGAACAAAGCATATCCACCCATAGAAAAAATGACAACTCTTTCCTCCATAAGAGACTTTACCTAGCTCATGTGGATCCATAGATTCATGGCATTTCTTTTACTGAATCTTAACCTAAACTTCAAATACCTATAACCCTGAAACTACGGTTACCTCATTCAATATTACACCTGTGGCTACTTATGTTCTGGCCCTAAATCCTAGTGTAGGCCCTCCTCCATTTGTGTTGGTCTTTATCATAGACCTTGCAACCTATTGACCACCATAATATAGGGTCTCAGCCCTCTTTTCTATTTTAGAATTTGATGCGGCCTTCACACAAAAGCATCACTAAATTACATGCCCAAATTCTCATGAGCCGCCTCTCTTGAGCTCGATCTACCATAAGAGAACCAACAATATGGCATCCTACTTCCTAGCTCAAACCCTTTAAGGTATGTGACATTCTTGTGAACCCTCAGATGATGATCTTGCTCTTCATGGATGATCATGGCCTCCCTTTAATAACCCTTACTCAACCCTCTAACTTGGCCTACTTTAGGACTACATCTCTCCTAGATTCCTTGATCAAACGGGCTCCTTCTCACTTGATGTTCCAGCATTCATACTAATGCCTCCTTAAATATATTTTCCTAGCTAGGCCTATTAGGAACCATCTAGAACTTATGAGTTTTATCCACTTAGACCTTATGAAATATTAATTTTCCTTTTTAATTTTATTTTATATTTTAAACCCCATCTTGGGTCCAAAACCCCTTCACTTGGGTTCTTTTCCCACAAACCCTTTTGTGACTGAACTCAAACAAACCCAACTCACTAGGCTTGTGGAGTACCTCCCTAGATTCACAATTCAACAACATAGTCTAGTTGTAGTAATCGTAATTTGTTCAGGCTTCTGTAGTCAAGCGAGGACTTGGTTGGGTTCCCAAGTTGAAATTTAAGTAAGGGTAGTTGTGAGGGAAAGATAGCTAGGGAGTGTTAGGGCATGAAAAGGAATGAAAAGGTGTGCTAACACATGTCAGAGAATATCAATACATGTTGAGGAGTGTTAGGGAGTGTCGAGGCATCACAAGGGAGAACTATGTCAAAATGCATGGAAATGAAAAAATAAGTTTGTGTGCTAGGAAGTGTCAGTGAATTCAAGTGTGCCAAGGATGAAGTGTGTTAGGAGAAGTTCATAACAAGATTTTCAAGAGGAAAGCCTATGGTTGCGATAAGGGGCTCTACAGAGGAGTTGTAGACAAAGGGAGACTTTGTTCTAGGCACAACATTGTTTTTCCTTTAGCTATTATTTTTATGTGATATGTGGCACATTTTGGCCAAATGCTCATGTTTTAAACTATCTTAGACAATTTCATATTATACATTGTTATTTATAATTTTTGGGGCACTCGACTTGTGTCAAATTATATCATGTGTGCCTTGTGCATCTTGTGGTTATTACAAACTCTTAGTTAATGCTCCATTATTTATATGAACTAGATATACATGTGAAATATTGTCTATGTAAGCTATGTTGGTTAGTTGCCTTATGGCCATGGCTAGATGTGATCCTTGTCTTGGTAAGTTCTTAAGTGGGACAAGTTGAGCTTGGACATGAGTGGCCTAAGATGAGTTATAGAAAGTTCTTAGGTGAAAAAGGCACAATCTACTTGTAATAGGTGAAATTGGTCAAGTTATTGTGGTTGAAGTAGGCCAATGTCACATGAATTGCAGTAGTTACGGACTCTATTGGGTTCCCAAGTCGTGAAAAAATGTAAGGCTAGTTCTATGCATGTGAGTACCAAGGTGTGCTAAGGAATGCTAACATGTGCCAAAGAGTACAAAGGCATGTCTAATATGCTAAGATGTGCCAAGTGCTAAGGCACACCAAGATGTGCAAGGGTGTCACAATACATGCCAGGGATCGTCAAGGAAACAAAAAGGAGAAACAAGTTAAACTACAAGGAAATGAACACATAAGAGGGTTAATAATTCATAAATTTACCTTTTCCAAGAGGGTCATGCTAGGCACACCAACACTAGGTACCAATATGTGCCAAGTGCCAAGTGTTAGTGCATTCTATGTGCCAAATACTCCTCTGTTACTTCTCATCTACTTTCCAATAGTTGATATCAAAAAACTTTAATATTAAACCATGCCAAAGCATACCAATGCCTCTCAATGAAAAATAAACATGATAAGACTTTCCAAGTGCCAATGTGTGTTAGGGAGTGATACACATTTTATGAAGTGGCAGGGCATGTCGAAGAGTGCTAAGGTGCACCAGAGAGTGCTAATGCATGCTAAGGAGTGTTAGGGAGTACTAGGGAAACACAAGGGAACTCCAGGTTAAAATACATGGAAGTGAATGAATATGAGGGTGTTCTGGGGAGTGTCAATGAGTGTTAACTGACATGCCAAGGAGGGAGTGACAAGGTATGCTAATCACTGGTAAGGCATGCTATGAAATATTAGGGCATGTTAAGAAGTTCCAGAGTGTGCTAGGGAGTTCTAGTCTGTGTTAACATGTGCCAAAGAGTGCCAAGGCATGCCAAGAAATGACAAATGCTCCATAAACCCACTTCCACAAGCCCTGTTGGTGGATGCCCCATAAAAAATAAAAGATAAAAAAATAAAGTATGACCATAGCTCCATGAGTCGAAAATGTCTTCTAGGTTGTTCCTCCTTCATTAGCCATATCTCCATACAATGTGCAAAGATCTTTAAATAGGCGTCTCTAGTATTTGCTTATGTTTGTTCAAAAATCTTCTCATTCTTGCTTCTCCATATGCCCCACAAAATATAGAAAGGAAAGGAACGATATGTCTTGAAACATTCAAACCATTGAGTGAGACATCTCTAAATGGTAACCATGTTCTAGATTACATGTATTTTAAGTTTTTGAAGAACCCTACTCCATACCGAGATCACAAAAGGACATGTTAGAAATATATGTTCCATGTCTTCTAAAACTTATTTGCATAAAGAGCATCTTCCAAGATCTTGAAAGCCCCTTTTATGGATATTATCCCAAGTTAAAATATTATTGTGGACCACCAACCACATAAAACATTTTAATTTGAGAGGTATATCTGATCTCCACGTATTATGAAACCAAAAAGCACTATCATTCAAGCCACCTCCATGAGAAATATGTTTATAAATCTCCTTAACCGAGATCTGCTCATTATACATAACACCTTCCCATTTTAGCTTTTCTTTCTTCTCAATGAGTTTTAAACTTGTTAGAATTAATTGTGTTGTGAAACATGCCCATTCCACAAATAGATCCTATGTAAATCCAATTTCAAATGAATTAAGCCAATAACTTGTAACAGAAGAAGATCCTCAGTCACAAGAGGTTTAGTTCATAAAGTAAAGCCTTTTCTTATGTAAATTCTCAAGGATGCAAATAGAAAGAGTATGTATTCCCCCCACTCCTTTGATATCATTTAGTCCTATTTCTATCATATTCCCCCTTCCAACCTCCCATCTCAGATTTTGTAGTAGCCAATATTTGTTTCTCATCATGCTTCTCCATATATAAGATGCCACTTTCTTCTTTGGAGCTGTCTCTTTAATCCATTCCTTAAGCTATCTATTTTTTCGATATTTCTCTTTAATAACCTATTACCAAATACCTTTTCCCTGAAAATTTTTCCATAATTTATTGAGTACAATTAAAGCCTTACTAAAACATTATGTGTCATTTATACCCCACCCTCAATCCTTCTCATCTCTCACAAGAACCTATAAATAGACCAAAAATATCTTATTTGTGGATTTAGGCCTAGCCTAAAGGCACCTAGCTATAATAACATCAATTCTTTTGGTCTAAAGATACTGAGGGGGGAAAGATATTGATGTTTGAGCCCTCTAATTGCAATGAAATAACCTCCTCCCCATTTGCCATGAAATGCTTTGAAGAATTCAATTGTTTAGGGTTATGTCAAAGAGTGAAGGAAGTAGGTTACCATGAGAATATCACGCGTATATTTTCTCTCACCTTGAAGGAAGACAAGATCACCATTGCAGGGACTGATTTCATGTTTTTAGTGGATTCCATCTCTCAAGCTACAGGCATACCAAACCATAGTGAAAATTGGTTCAAAGGCATGAACATAGACCTAGAAGAGTACAAACTCTACTTGAAATCACAATACGAAGGAGCTCACTCACATATTTTCCCATTCAGATACTTGTTGGAGACATATGCACCATTGATGAAGGTTTTCATGAAGTTCTTCACATGTGAGGGCATATTTTCTAGGTTATATCAATACCACATAATACTACTCATGCACTTTACAGCTACCAAGTATCTAAATTTGTCCATCTACTTGTATAAGAGCCTAACCAAAATGTCTGAAAGGGAACAATTGAAAGAAAAGTGCATTATCCCTGCCTCTTTCACCATATCCTGATAAAGGTTATAGTACTTCATCAGTTGAAAGAGAATAACATGACATGGGACACCTTCATTAAGGAAGCCCTAAAAATGCATTTAGCTAGTTCACCAAGCCAACACCAAACCATGTTCGTACAACCCATGGAGGTGGGGTTATCAAGCAAACATGATGAGCCTAAATTTTCCAAACCCACTTGAGCCTAGCTATCTAGCCTAAAATCCTTTACATTCCAATCATCTCTTGGTTGTGATTTCATAGAGAGATCCCTCTCTGGTTTGGTAGGGATAGATACCAAACTAAAAGCTTGGTTTGTGGTTACGTCTGTCAAACTTCTAATCAGCCTGGGACATTATGGAGGATAACAAAGGACATGACAACTAGGGAGTGCCAAGGTGTTCTAGTGAATGTAAGATTCCCAAGTCATGGAAAAATGTAATGCTAGTTGTGAGGTCATGATTGCCAAGGTGTGTTAGGGAATTCTAGGGCATGCTAACATGTGCCAGATAGTACGAAGACATGTCAAACAAGCTAAGATGTGCCAAGTGCTAAGGCATGCAAAGATGTACAAGGGTGTGACAATGCATTCCAGGGATTTTCAAGGAAACAAAATGGAGGAACAAGGTAAACTACAAAGAAATGAGCACTTAATAGGGTTAATAAGTCATCAATTTACCTTTTACATAAGGGGCATGCTAGGCACACCAACACTAGGTGCCAATAGGTGCCAAGTTCCAAGTGTCAATGCATTCTAAGTGCCAAATATTCCTCCATTTTTTCTCATCTAGTTTCCAATAATTGATCTCAAATAACTTTAATATTAAATCATTCCAAAGCATACCAAGTCATGTCAACGCATGCCAAACATGTTAAGACTTGCCAAGTGCCAACATGTGTCAAGGTGCATCAGGTAGTGTGATGCATGCTATGAAGTGGCACAACATATCAAAGAGTGCCAAGGTGTGTTAGAGAGTGACAATGCATGCTTATGAGTGTTAGGGAGTACTAGGACAACACAAGGGAGCACTAGGTCAAAATGCATGGAAGTGAATGAGTATGAGGGTGTGTCAGGGAGTTTGAATGAGTGCTAGTTGTCATGCCAAGGAGGGAGTGACAAGGTAAGTTAAGCATGGGTAAGGCATGAAATGGAATATCATGGAATATCAAGAAGTGCTAGACTGTGCTAGGTAGTTCCGGGGTGTGCTAACATGTGCCAAACAGTGCCAAAGCATGCAAGGTGCTAAGACATGCTAGGATGTGTAAGGTGCCAGAGTATGCCAATATGTTTCAAGGAGTTTCAAGGCAACAAATGGAATAACAAAGCTAATATGAAAGAAAATGAACACATAAGAGGGTTAATAAGTCGAAACTTTATCTTTTTCAAAAGGGGCATGCTAGGCACACTAATAATATGTTCCAATACATGCCATGTGCCAATGTGTGCCAAGTGTTAATGTTTGTCAATGCAATATTATGCCAAGGTGTTCTAGGGCATGCTAGGGACTACAGGGCATGCCAACACATGATAGGGGA
Source organism: Pinus taeda (assembly GCA_000404065.3). Lineage (NCBI taxonomy): Eukaryota > Viridiplantae > Streptophyta > Pinopsida > Pinales > Pinaceae > Pinus > Pinus taeda. The sequence goes on from APFE030080685.1 coordinate 51,515, forward strand.
CTATTATGCTATGCTAGGGAATGCCAACATGTGCTTGGCCATCCTACTCATGCCAAGATGTTGTAAGTACAAATATGTTCCAAGTACAAAGATGTTCCAGGTACAAAGATGTTCCAAGACATGCGAGGTGCCAAGAAATGTTAGTGTATTGTTCCAAAGCATGTTAACATGTGTTATGAGTGTTGAGGAGAGCTAGGTCTCTCTCATTAATAATTTGCAGAGCTTGATTATGTATTAGATAATACAATTCCTACACACACTAGTGGAACTTTATTTAAAGTAATTTTTCTAGATAATAAACCTAATAGAGATTAATCATGTGTTGATTCATAGGAAAACTATATTCTTATGACTTCAGGGAAATGATACACACTAATTACTTCTTAAAAATTTGACTAACTATTATAATCACTATGACATTAGACACATAATGAAAATTTATCTTTTGGCAAAAAATATAGTAACAGATACATAGTGTCATCAAAAACTCATTGGAATGATCAATGATGACAAAAAAAATTTACCGTCACCAAAAGTAACCAAAAAGAGCATTGGTGAGAGTCAATAAAACATCGTCACTAGAAATGTCACCAAAGAGAGAATTAGTGATGGGCCTTTGACAACCCTCACCAAAAGTGTCACCAAAGAAAGAATTAGTGACGAGCTTTTAACGACCATCACCAAAAGTGTCATTGAAAATGGCTTTGGTGACAAACCTTAAAGGACCATCACTATATACACTTACAACAATGATTTTTTAAAGACCTTCACCATATGCGACATTGGTGATGGACCTTAAAGGTTCGTTATAAACATGAAGCATCATCAAAAACTCATTGGAATTATCAATGATCACGAACATTTATTGAGCATCACCAAAAGTAACCAAAAATATCATTGGTGACGGTCAATAAAAGATCGTCACTGGAAGTGTCACCAAAGAGAGAATTAGTGATGGGCCTTTAATGACCCTCACCAAAAATGTCACCAAAGAGAGAATTAGTGACGAGCCTTTAACGACCCTCACCAAAAGTGTCATTGAAAATGGATTTGGTGGCAAACCTTAAAGGACCATCACTATATACACGTACAACAACGTTTTTTAAAGACCGTCACCATATGCGACATTGGTGATGGACCTTAAAGGTCCATCACACGCATGACCCTCACCAATGACCTTTTCTCTTATAGTGTTTTCACATGTTTGAATGATTTTTATTTTCTCCTTAGGAAACAAATGTGAAGGTAATTTTCCTGTGACTAAGTAATTAGAAATATCTCTAAACCAATGGGTTTGAGTAGTTACTACAAAAATATATTCATCAGGAAATTTATCTTCAACTAGAATGTTATCTTTGATATTTTTAATTCTAGATAAGGAACCAGCAACTGTATTTTGTTTTCCAGGTCTATCTAAAATAGTGATGTTGAACTCTTGCAGGAGTAATAAACATCTTGTAACTCTGCCATTAGTGATCGGTTTTTATTAAGTATCTAATTGTAGAGTGATCTATATGAACAAAGGCTTCATAGCCTATTATATAATGTCTAAACTTGTTGATAGCATGAAAAACAGCTAAGAATTCCTTTTTAGTTACAGTGTAATTTAATCGAGTGGGAGTCAAATTCTTGCTTGTGTAGTAGATGGCATAAGGGATCAAATCTTTTTGTCCTAATACAGCCCCCAGAGCTGTATTCGAAGCATATGTTGAAATATGAAAAGGTAGTTTCCAATTTGGACCTCTTAAGATGGGTGCCTCATAAATTTTTGCTTTCAAAGTCTCAATTACAAACTGGCAATAAGGATTCTAATTGAATTCACAATCTTTGGTGAGAAATTTGAAGAGTGGTGATGCTAGTTTAGTGAAATTTTCTATAAACCTTCTATAATATCCTATGAATCCTAGAAAAATTGTAACATCCTTTTGACAACTTGGAATTGATAATTTAGAGATGACTTCAACTTTAGATTTATCAACATTAATTCCATCTCATGAAATGTGATGTCCTAAAAAAGTCCTTTTTGTAAACATCATAAAACATTTTTCATGGCTTAGTGAAAGGTTTGCTTCCTTACATCTTTTAAAAACTTTTTCCAATTTTTCTAATGCTTCCTCAAATGTATTCCCATAAACTTAAAGTCATCCATATATACCTCTACACAATCATGTATCAGATCAGAAAAAATTCCTATTACTGCTCTTTGGAATGTTGCAAGTGCATTGCATAATCGAAAAGGGAGTAATTGGTAGGAATAAGTTCCCCATGGGTAGGTGAATGTGGTTTTATCTTGATCTTCAGATGCTACCTGAATCTGATTGTAACCACTAAAACAATCCAAGAATGAGAAGTACTTCTTACCTGCTAATGTATCTAACACTTGATCTATAAAGGGAAAAATAAAATAGTCTTTCAGGGTATCTTTATTCAATTCTTGATAATCAATACATACCCTCCATTTACCATTCTTTTTAGGCACAATCACTAGAGAAGAAACCCATTGGCTATCTGAAATTGGGTAAACAAAATTTACATTCAGCAATTTTTGCAACTCTTCTTTCACAATTTCCCTAAGATTTGGATCCATCCTTCTTTGAGGTTGTCTGATAGGTTTACAATTTTCCTCAATGTATATGTGATGTATACAAGCCTGAGGACTAATTCCTTTCATGTCAGTGTATTCCCATGCATATGCAGAAGAATGTTGTTGTAAAGTTTTGATTAGCTTTTCATGTTGTAATTTTTCCATGTTATTGTTTATGTTCAATGTTTTCCCTGGAAATATTTCAATTGTAGAGCTAACAAATTATTCCATAGAATAAAGAGACATCTACCTAGATGAAAAATATTCAATATTAGATTTTTCTTGAAACTGATCATGTTCATATTCTGGAGATGATTCAAAATTTTCCACTGTATTTCAGATTTAACTATCTTCACTAATGGTTGAAATAGTAAAGTGAGGTTGAATATCATTTTCATCATCAACCCATTCTTTGTCATCTATCTCTGTGACTATTCTTGCTGGAGGATATAAAGTGAATTTCTTAGTTGAATTACCATCAGAGATATACATATCACCAGATCTACAGCTAATGAAAGCATCAATTATAGACAGCCAAGGTCTTCCTAATATAAGTGGATGTACTCCTAGATTTCTCTTTGTGGTTAGGGTCATAAAATCAACAGGGTACTCCCAAGAGTCTAAGGACATTGAAATATCTTCTAACACACCATCTATTTTGAATATAGATCTATCTTCCAATTGCAATAATGTAGGTGTATAAAGAAGATTGGGAAGTTTGAGTTGTTCCATAGTTTGTTTGCTAATGATGTTTATTTCTACTCCTAAGTCAATCAATGTATTTGGGATTTCAACTCCATTGATATGTGTTTTTACAACTGGACTTCCTAGATGTACATATTTTTGTATGGAAATGTTTCCCATCATTATGTTTGCTATTTTCCTTGCTAGCTGAATTCTTTTTACTCTTTTGTTTTTTCTTCCTAGTTTGTTCGTGCTCAACTCCTTTATTGTTTTAGCTAGAATTGGGATCTTCTTAATGGCTAGTAACAAAGGGATTTTGATACAAACATTTTTCAATTCATCTAGAAAATCATAATTAGGCAACATAATATGATTTTCTACCCCTCTATCAACTTGTAATCTTTCTAGAAAAGGAGGAGTAGAAATGGATACTGATTGTTGCTCTATGATAGGAGTTGAGTTTATTGGTTCTTTCTGTTTTTCATTTTCAGTATTCTGGTTTTGAGGAGATCTTCCTTCAAAACTTTGAATTTGCTGTAGAGAATATTCCTCAAAATTGTCTTGTTCTTGAATAACTACAAAAGGTTTTTTTCTTTTCTAATATCCTACCAGATCTCAATTGGACATCATTGAGATCTAATCAAGTGATCATGTAAGTTGGAAATTTTTATCCTTCCACCATATAGGTATTCTAAGGATTTTTATTGTTGGGGTTAGGTAATGGTTGGGCAGGTAACTAATTTGGTCTCTATCGAAATGGCAATGAAAGTTGAGAGTTTTGGTTTTGAAGTTGGGGTTCTTGATTTTGTTGAGGAATTTGATAGGGAGGATAGTTTGAATATGATGTAGGATATTGATAGTATGGAGAAAATATTCCATAAGGATTCAGAATTTGTTGAGCCTAAGGTTGAGTTTGAGATTGAGATTGAGGCCAAGGTTGTTACCAAGAATTCCAATTTGGAGGGGGCTGCATATACATTTGGTTGTTAAAACCTTGATTTTGTTGCCCTTGCCAAGGTCTTCTCGATACAAACCAAAAAGACTCTGTTGGATTTGAAATTGTTTCCTCTTGAAAAAAAGCCTTAAGACGAGGTATTGAAGGACAACTTTTGGTCTCATGGTTTTCTGAAAAAATAACATAAGTCTCTATGAATTTTCCATCTAAAAGGAATTCTCTTAAAGCGTGCTTCTTTCTACATTTGGGACAGAAAATAGCCAGAGCATCAATCTTGGTTTTCTGCTTTTTTTGTAACTTAAGGGTGTCTATCTGTTCACTAAGGCTCCCTAGAATATATGTTTTAAATTCATCAAGCATGTTTCCAATTTCTTCCCTACTCACTGACCCAATTGAAAATTTATTCACCCTAACAAGAGAAAGATCTCTTGGACATTTCCCAGTTTTGGATTTTCCTCTTGAGAGATGAAAACATAATTCTCTAATGTCACTTCATGGGAGTTGAAAGATATCGCTCTTCCCCATCATGTTAAGGATATCTATCCACTCATCTCTAATGGCTTTTAATAAAAGAGCTTTTAAAGTATCTTGATCTAAGTTATCAATTTTTGTTCTTTTTAAGTTTCTTCAGATTTAATATAAGATTCAACCTAAAAGGTTAATTTCTCTTCCTCTGGTTCTTCTATTAATGGTATGTGGAAGAGAGGTTATGCTTCTTCTTCTCCACTAGGTATTCTTAATTCTTCAACTAAAATATGTTTCCCTGTAGAGGTGAAAAAGGCTACTCCTTCTGTTGGAGATCCAAGATTTTCCTCCTCTAGGACTGCCTCAGTAGATGAAGTAGGAGATCCTCTTGATTGAATTTCTGACCTTAGAACTTCAAGAGGTCTATGGCTAGGAATATGAGACTGAGATGGAGGTGTATCTCTTCTTAGTCTTGGTAGAGTAGGCGGTGTTTTAGGAATTGAACTCTTGCCTCTAGCTAGTAATCTACCCCTAGAATCTCTTTCTCTAGGCATATCATTTATTTTTATTTTTGAATGTAAGAGATAAGGTTACCTAATTACACTTCCCCAATAATAGCCTCAAAATGTTTAGTCAATTTAGTGTCCTAAATTGCTTGCATGAATTATCAATCAAGGTTTGTAGGCTAATGAAGTGTGATGCACTATATGTGCTTAGTTAACTTTTCTCTTACTTCGTATTTTTGTATTTTTATGTTTGTTTTGGGGGTTTCTGTTCTTTTATGTATAAGAATATACAATCTATTACAGATTTACATGAATCTAATGATTTTTAAAGGAAAGGATAGGTTCCTAAGTTAGTCTAATCTCCTAAAAATGGACCAAGAATCATTTTAACTAGTTAGGACCTAATAAGAGAAACATAGCATCTATCTTATCCTACCATTTAGTCATAATCCATGGATATAATTCTTAAAACCAAAAGTAATACTAATGGAGAATGTAATTCAATAATTTCATTCATTTATCCATTCAACCATTTGATTTTGGAATATGATAGAATCAATCTCCTTGAACTAATTTTTTGGAATGTCAAGTGATGCAACTAAGTAATGACCTGAAAACAGAAAAGAAATATGACAATTTGTAAAACTAACAATGTGCTAAGTAAGCTCAATCACTGCATGAATTAGATATTCAACCAATTAAGCTAGAATTATCATCATTTCGAAATGGTTTTGAAAATGTCTATTAATACAGCTAATTGACAGTTCCATGCTAAGAAAATGAGCAATCAAAACAGTAGGAAGCTAAGCAACTGTGTATTCTCATTACTTTATTTTGCATTTAGTCATTTCTCATACAATATCTCAGAATAATAAGACTTGCACAGTTGTGATTTTTACCCTTACACTATTGGTTACAAAATGAAATGAAACAAAATTAGAGAAAACAAAGTAATAGAAATTAAAATGAAAACGACAAGTGAAAAAAACCTCCTTCAGTGCAGGGGCCCTTTGCAACTGATGTGGTTGGATGAAAGCTAATTAAAGATGCACTTTTAAACCACCATTGACAAAACATAGCTTGTATTATCAACAAAACAAAGCCTAAATAGAGTATTTAACGAAAGCCTCTAATTCCTTCTAACTTCTAACTACTTCTCGGTTTCATTCAACCAATATTTATAGAAAAATAACATAACTATCTAAGAGAAAATCTTGTTACAGGTGGGTTGATTTGAATCTATCATGACTGTTTATAAGAAGACATGCTACAAGTGGCTTAATTTGAATTGTAATGAGATTGTTAAACTTTTGATCAACTACAGGTGGCTTGATCTGCATTAACTCCTCAACTTCTGATCAACTACAAGTGGCTTAGTCTACATTAACTTTTCAACAGAACTGTTAGACTCTTGATTAGCTACAAAAGAGAAACTCAAGAGTCCTACTACTACTAGATAATGTATTTGACTCCATCTTTGACCATGACTTTAGGCATGCTTTTTTGTTGATCTGGACCAAGTGAGTAGGATAGAATCCATGTGGAGATGATTGTGGAGATGCCCATGTGGCCTAGTTCTTCATTTGACACTTGTAACCTTCCAAACCATGAGAATAGCCACGGAACCCACAATTAGTTACAGAATAGGTTGCGTTCTATAGCTAATTTGCAAAAATCTATTAAAATAGCAAGAACATGAAAATATAATATGGTGATCATTTTAATGCTTTCTTAAGACAAAATCTAGCATTTATCATTGATTGGATCTATAGTCTTGTGAGAAATCAAGAGAAAAAGGTGAGAACAAATGTCAAGGGGAAGGTAATTCTGAGGTTCAACAGTTCTTTTCATCATAGATTCTTAGCGCACGAGTGGCAAGCGTGTTGAGAACACCCCATTTTTTAGTATGGAAATGATGAGATTTTGCATGAAGATATTGCTCAGTCTGAGTTTTCTTCCTAAATGCTTGGTGGGAGAAAGAACCATCATCCTTCTTCGAAATGAAAACATCAAGGAAAGGCAAGCGCCCATTAACTTCCTTATCCATAGTAAACTTTATGGAGGATGATTGACTGTTGAGATGATGAAAAAATAGATCTAACTCATCATGGCCATGAGGTCATATGACACAAGTATCATCCATGAATCTTTTCCATAGCTTAGGCAGGAGACGGGCTGATGCCAAAGCCTTCGATTCAAAGTCTTCCACACAAATATTAGGAACAACTAGGGACAAGGGGGAGCCCATGGCCACTGCACATGTCTACTCATAGAATTCCCCTTCAAAGCAAAAAAAAGTGGAGGTAAGATAAATCTCTACTAAATGAGTGGTATCAAGGTCAGTGAGGTGATTGATGAACTCAATGGCCTCCTTAATAGGAATTCAAGTGTAAAGAGAAATCACATTGAAAATAACAAGAATGTCCCCAAGATCACACTTTATGGCCTTTAACTCATTAACAAATGAAGAAGAGTCTTTGACAAAAGACTTTGTAAGCCCGACAAGAGGTTTAAGCTTCAAGGAAAGATATTTTTCTAAGAGATAGGTGGGCCCTCCTATGGTGTTAACAATAGGTCTGAGGGGGGCCCCCTCCTTGTGGATCTTTGGAAGTCCATAGATCCTAGGAGTGATGGGGCTACTTTCAATAAGCTTGTGATCGAAGGAACCCACAGCGTTACTAGATTTAATAGCCAAAGAAAATGTCTTGGAGATCCTTTTTAGGGGATTCTTATTAAGCTATTTATAGCTTCCACTATTGCAAAGAAGATCCAACATATTCCTACGGTAATCCTCTTTATCAAGGATAATAGAAGCCCCACCTTTATTGACTTTTAGAATGATGATTTCCTTGTTCTGGTTCAAGGATTTAAGAGCATCCAATTCATTCCTACTAAGATTGTTCTTAGGGCGTTTTGCATTCCTCGGGATGACAAAACAATCTTGCCTAATAGTGTCCTTGACATTATCAGGCAAGCTCCTAATTCCAAACCCCACATCACACATAATGTCTTCTATAAGGATTTTTCTAGGCGCAATAGCAAAATTTAATCCCTTCTTAAAAAACGGTAAACAAACTCCGGAAAAGAAAATTTAGAAAAATTAACAACATTAATATTATTACTATATTATATTGAAATTTTATTAGTATTTGCTTTTAATTATTGGTTAATAATCTCATAATCAAAATTATCATATTTATTATTATTATTAATATTACTACTATTAATCTTATTATTATTTTTTATTATTATTACTAGAATGATTACTCATTTTTAATTTAAGATCATTATTATTATGGTTGTTCTTACTATTCACATACATGATAGTCCCATTTTTATCATTCTTATTAACATTATTATATGTAATAAACTTATTATTGAACTTCCTATTATTCCAATCAGAACCATAACATAACATATCGTTGTTCACATTACGATAGTCTAACTGAGCATTACCTACGAACCTAAACTTAGGTAAAAAAAGTTATTACGGTTATTGGCAAGAAGCGCAGGTTCGCCAAGGTTATCATTCAAAGAACTGATCTCCTTGGAATCAGATGCGGGGTTTCTGTCAGTCAAGTCGCTGCCCTTCGATCCTGGGTTAATGGAGGTCCTCCTTCATACTGTCCACCGGCGGATGTGTGTTTTTTTGTCGAGTTCTGGAGAGCATGTTGGCCCACCAGAGGTCTTCCTTGCGGTCTCTAGACCTTCACCTTCTATTCCACCCCGTCCCAGCATCGATCGAAGGTCTGCTTTCCGGTAATGTGTTCCTCCCTGTTCCAGTACTTATTGTGCCGGATGCTGACCCGTCCTCTGTTACGCTAGATTATAAATTACTCACAAAAAACAGACAAATGGAGAAACAACAAAATTACGCAATCAAAAATAGCGGAATAGATAAAACAATCCGAGAACAGAAATTACTTTGCATTACATAACAGGCTTGGGTTTTGGTTTGCCTTTTTTACCTAGAAAAATTACAAATTTATAGATGCAGAACAAGGATTTAGCATCCTGTATGTGATTCAAATGGAAATCTGAAAAGAGTAAAAACTAATGTAATTCAGATCGAAATCTAGAATGAGTAAAAACTAATAGTGATGTAGAGATCTAAAAATATCTGATCTAAAATCCTCCGAATTTAACTTCACACTTAACAACCAGTTTTAACAGCCCGTCCATTGGGGTCACTGTCCCTTGGCTCTATTCATATGGTGGATTGCCATGCCCACGTAGGCATTGCGAATCCATTCATTTCAGTTGTTTCCGATTCCCTTCCCATGAGAGGCAAAGCTGGTCGTAGTGGAATCGTTGCTTCGGTCGTCCCTCTCTTGTCTATAGTCCCGGAGCCGTCATCTCCTCTTCTCCACCCAACGAATCAGTTCTCTACTCACGGGTCTCCATCCCTTGTTTTATCCCGTGATCCTTGCACTGATAGTTGTCTCGAGTTTCCTCTATTCCAAGGAGATCGGTTCTTCGAATGATAACCTTGGCGAACCTGCGCTGCGTGTCAATAACCGTAATAATTTTTTACGTAAGTCTAGGTCTGTAGGTAATGCTTAGTTAGACTATCGTAATGTGAGCATCGATATGTTATGTAATGGTTCTGATCGGAATAATAGGAAGTTCAATAATAAGTTTGTCACATATAATAAAACTAGCAATTGTATTAAATGCTTGCAAAGGTAATGCTCGTAAGGCATAAATTTGAGAAAAATCATGATATGTAAAAAAATCATTGAAGATAGAAATTAGTAAACAAATTGTCATTCAAACTAGAAGATAAATACAAATTACATACATTATACGAAATTGACAAATTTTATAACCTTACAAAATAGGTTGCCTCTTGAACCCTTGTTACATGGGGGCTTTCTTAAGTCAATCAGTGATTTACAACATTTGTTTTGAGTACCTTAAAGGTCCATGTCCACCCCTTTGGAAATTATTTGTGAGATACGGGGTCCATAATTATCATAGGCATGGTTGATTGAAGGACAGTTAAATGTTTTACATCTTTTTTACATCTTTCAAAGTTGTCCATGTCCACCCAGAAATTATTTGTGCAATAAGGGGTCCATAATTATCATAGGCATGGTTGATTGAAGGACAGTTAAATGTTTTACATCTTTTTTACATCTTTCAAAGTTGTTTGATGAGGGGTAGGCTAGAGTGTTAGTCGTATTTGATGGCTAAATCATTGCATGACGCACAATCCACCCATCAAATTCTAAACATGGGACAAAGTAAGAGAAAAGTTCAAGTCAATTATCTATTTTATTGCTTAATCTTACCATCAATGTAAGTTCTGAAAGTAAAGGGAAGGAAATTTTGTTTGCGTGTTCGGTTGAACTTGACAGTAAGTGAAAGAAATTTCCATTTTGACCTTCACGTAAAGGTGGAAGTGTTTTAGTGTCAAATGCCCAAAAAATTCCTTTCATTTCCATTAAAGAAATAAATGACTAAAACAGAGATGAAAAAGGTTGTTTGAAAAAGGTTGTTCGAGGGTAAAAAAACCCGCATCTAGAAGCAACTTATGCCATGCTGAAATGATTTGTTTGGATAGATGGATCTGATATGTGCATTGTCAATGCAAGAAAAGCTAAGTGAATGAATTCATAGAAGTTTCCTTTCTCATGAAAGAAAGCCACCTTGCGAACTATTTCTTTATATTCTTGGTATGATCGTGGGAAAAATTTGAGAGGTTATTATTTATCCATTTAAACTTACTATTTTGCACATCCCTCTATATTAAATGTTTTTTTCAATTAAAAAAAGGAAGGCATATATGTTTTTTTGAATTTGATACAGAGAGAACAAGTTGCACCAGATTGGAAGGTCGAAAAATTTTCAAAACGGGGAAGGAAAACTGTGAAAGCATTTTCATATGAAACATTCTAGGATCCATCCTTAGAGATCTACAAGAAAATTTCTCGAAAGAAACTGTGGCGAAGTCGAATATAGTCAAATCGAATATAGTCAAATCTTGTCCTCTACATCGTAATTCTACACAGGACATTAGTAATCCATCATATTGTAATGTGGCATACAACATGTCTTCAAGGTATACAATGTATACAATGTGTTCAATTAGTCGCTCATCATATTGTAATGTAGCATACTACATGTTTTCAAGGTATACAACATGTCCTCCTTGTCTCCTTGAATTAGTAGCCCATTATATTGTAATGTGGCATACAATATCTCTTAAAGATATATAATATGTCTTCTTTTTGGGAGCTATGAGCTCATAGCTATTCACTTAACATAGAAAAAGAGGAGAAGGTTAATATATGGTGTGATGTAGTGTGGAAAATAAAATTATAACAATATTTATTTTTTTCTTTAAATTTTTTTTTGTCATATAGTTATATGTATATGCATTTATATAGTTTTTTGTTATTACTTAATGTTATGTGGCATCTTCTCCTAATGACCTATAAAATACTTGGCGATGCAATAAATTATGATGCAATAAATTATGAATAGCGTTTAATATCATAATCATTTCTCTATTTTGAGATAAAACTCAGTTTCAAAAGTAAATCTTCATTATTATTATTATTATTATTGATATATGGTAAATTTAAAAATACTTGGCGATGCAATAAATTATGAATCTCTATTTTGAGATTAAACTCAGTTTCAAAATAAATTATGAATAGCGTTTAATATCATTTGTTCATTATCAACTAATAAAAGATAATCATTTATCTATTTTGAGATTAAACTTAGTTTCAAAAGTAAATCTTCAATATTATTATTATTGATATATGGTAAATTTAAAAATACTTGGTAATGCAATAAATTATGAATTCTCTATGTTGAGATTAAACTCAGTTTCAAAAGTAAATCTTCAATATTATTATTATTGATATATGGTAAATTTAACAATATTTCTGTCAACATATATATTTTTACCTTAAAATTAATAAGTACTTTTAAAAATAAATATTTTTTACTACAATAATACATGGTAAAATTAACAATATTTTTTATTTCTCATTTAAATTTAGAAACATAAATATAAGTTTTTTAACTCATTTATAATATTCCTTTTCTTAATCTAAGTGTTTTCTTATTAATTTTAACTTAATGTTAAGTGATAAACATATTCGCCATACACCATTCCATTCCAAAATTTATTAAATTAAAAAATAATATAAAATTTATTTAATAATTATTCCATATTTCCTATAAATTATAAATTGAAGATATTTTAAAACTACACTTAATAAATATAGTTTAATATTAATACGCGCTTTTAAATATAAACTAGCAACATTAATCTATAAATTATTTATTAAATAATAATATTAATCTATAAAATGATATTAAATATAATATTACTCTATAAATTAATATAACTAGTAAATGGTTTAAATTTCATTTTTTTTTTCAATTATTATGTTAAACCTATTTAGACCGGTATATCTATATCATTTAACATCTCTATTGAATTTAAAATCACAATTAACGTAAATACATTTAAACTAAATACCATCTATAAAATATTTCTCCAAAAACAAACAACAAAATGGATTAATATATTTCTCCCATCACCATAAATACAACGAAATACCTTTTTTACTACAATAATATATGGTAAAATTAATTTCTTTAATAAATTATTCATAATTTCACTATAAATTTAATTGAGATTCTTAAAACTACACTTCTAAATATACTTAATATTAACACCCTTTTAATTACAACTACAACATTAATCTATAGATTATTATAAATATAATATTGATCTATAAATTAATATTAAATATAATATTACTCTATAAATTAGTATAGCTAGTAAATGGTTTAAATTTCTTCATTTTTTTTCAATTATTACGTTAAACCTATTTAAACCTGTATATCTATATCATTTAACATCAAAATACATTTAAACTAAATACCATCTATAAAATATTTCTCCAAAAACAAACAAAAATATGGATTAATGTATTTCTCCCATCACCATAAGTACAATGAAGTACACAGAGTTAGGAATTGAAATTATAATATATTAATCAAATACTCCTTGCATGAGATATGAGAATTGACACAAATCTCTTTACCACTCAAATAGAGATCCGCATTAATATATATCAATGATGATATAAATGCAATAAAAACCCTAAAAAATAAATAAAGATGATCTCCATCACCATAAGTACAATGAAGTACACTGAGTTAGGAATTGAAATTATAATATATTAATCAAATACTCCTTGCATGGGATATGAGAATTGACACAAATCTCTTTACCACTCAAATAGAGATCCGCATTAATATATATCAATGATGATATAAATGCAATAAAAACCCTAAAAAATAAATAAAGATGATCTCCATCACCATAAGTACAATGAAGTACACTGAGTTAGGAATTGAAATTATAATATATTAATCAAATACTCCTTGCATGGGATATGAGAATTGACACAAATCTCTTTACCACTCAAATAGAGATCCGCATTAATATATATCAATGATGATATAAATGTAATAAAAACCCTAAAAAATAAATAAAGATGATCTGAAATACTTCCACAATTAGTTAATTTATATGATTTGAAATTGATACAAATAGTGCAAAATGCATGACAAATCAGAGGATTATAAATAAATCCAACAAATTCAGTAATCCGAACAAAAACAATAATCTAGCAAACAAGAAAGCTCTCTAAATCTTCATAATCACTCTAAAACCACAATAATTAGTTCTCATAGGTTGCAATAACTGAAATTCCTGAAATTTAGTAGTCGTATTTATGTTAAAACAAAGTAATATTGAAAATAAAACCAACAATTGAACCAATGTTATAGCAAAGAAACATAATTATACCTTTTCAACCAAAGGTGAATCCACCAAAAGGAAATGTTGGTTGATTTGTTCTAAAATTGAATTTTGCTTGTGCAACCTCTCCCGTGGTAAGTAACTTTTGGTAGAGCATTTTTCCAATAAATTTAGTCAAATTTTGTTTCTGCACTTTCTAACTGCTTTCTATCCTACTTTATTACTACAAGGGTTGGCTTCACAATGTTTTGTGACTACTTCAAACTATAATCAAGCAAGAATGCTTTCTATCCTACTTTATTACTACAAGGGTTGGTTGCACAATGTTTTGTGACTACTTCAAACTATAATCAAGCAAGAAAAAGCCACAATTGCCACTTTCAACCACTGAAACACTATTTCCCATAGGAGAAAGAAAACATAATCCCCTAACCTTCTCATGAAATAATCAATCAAGTAAACTCTTCTGTCAGGTATAGATAAAACGATTATGACCTTCACCGTCAGCTTTGGAAAATCATGCCTCACTAGGAATTCAAAAAAGCGAGGAAAATCATGCCTCACTAGGAATTCAAAAAAGCAAGGAACATCGCCTACATCAATGACTACAACCATAGTTGGAAGACTTCCCAACTGCAAAACAATAAAATAAATGCTAATGAAGATAAATCAACAATGAAACTATACTTGGAAGACTTCCTAACTGCAAAACAAGAAAATAAATGCTAATAAAAGTAAATTATTCATATTGTGAGAAAGAATCCAACAATAAAAAGAAGGAAATTATGGGAAGAGAAACATATATTCCAGTACAATCTAAAAACTTCATTAAACACAAACAACAACTAATAGTACAATCTAAAAACTTCATTAAGCACAAACAACAACTAATAATTACACTATAACGGGATATAACTAAGTCTAAAGCTAAAGTCCAATCACCAACCATCACTAATTAAATTATAAAGCCAAAAAGACAGTGACGGAACATAAGAATTATTTCTATGCATTTTAACAAATATATCACTTAGCCTTTAACAAATATATCACTTCTTTTTTAACATTTACTCCAACAAAGAGTAACGATGAAGAGTAATCTAGAATAATTTCCATATTGGCCAATTGTTACCACACGTAATTAGGTTCTTTTTATATTTCAAGTATTTTGTTTACTCAAGCAATAAGATTCATAAAGTAATAAAATTTACTTACAATAAATATGGAAAACATCGTAAAGGAATGAAAAACCTAAAACTCCTCGCTAATACCCAAGTTAGTGTAGAAATATTCACTAACACCCCAATCTCAACCAATATTGTACAACCAAATATTATATGGACTGACAAGATGAAACTTTGTGCTGCAACACAATCCCGATGCGTATCCAACGAAATTCCCTAAACTATAAATCTTTAATCTGAACACTGGAGATTAAATGGTAAGATGACAAGCTATCACGAATATAAAAATAAGCATTACTCTCATCCTTTAGGAGATTCTCTGAACTGTTGAATAATTGTAATCAAGACTTGATATTTTTTATCTACAGTAGACAATGTTTAGGAGATTCTCTGAACTGTTGTGAATAATTGTAATCAAGACTTGATATCTTTTATTGGGGCACTCTGTACTCGTATATCAAAATGATAAATGGTACTATACTAACTGTTTTAAACCCAAACCATTTTAAACCCAGTGGCTGCTCTTTCTTCAAAGAATAGGTAGGGTTTAAAACAATCACCATATGACTCAACCCAGATCTTCAATTTGGAATAAATGTAATTAGATTCAAGAGAATCTGCCCGGAACATAACACCGTCCTTTCACTGACAGAGTTCTTTCACCCTTGCACTCTTTTAACACTTTTTTACAGATTTCTTTCACTTTTACACAACTAAAATTAGTTTGACATCGGTACGCAAAATAGACGTCGACTACGCCTGTGGAGAAAACCCATTGAAGTGATTTCGATCCGTCGTCTGCAGCTTCTTTCCCTCACAAAGTTCTTTCACCCTTACACTCTTTTACAGAGTTCTTTCACTTCTACACAGCGAAAATTAGTTTGACATCGGTACGCAAAATAGACGTCCACTATGCCTGTTCAGAAGACCTACCGAACTGATTTTGATCCGCCGTGGTGAATTTTTGCAGTTGCCGAAGATGAGAGAGAAACCATGGTTCCTTGAGTATGGCAAGCGTTGGTAGTTTGAAAAGTTAGTTATGAAAACCAGATATTTGATTCAACGGTAGCAATTATTCGAATCGTCTAACATCAAATCAGACGGAGCATAACGTGACAACAAAGACCACCGGCAAGTTCATCCCAGAAGGAACGCCTTACGGCGTAATTAATAAGAATGATAAAAATAGGACTATTATACTATTTGGATAGTATGAACCATAATAATAATGATATTAAATTAAAAATGAGTAATCATTTAGTAATAATAATAAATATAATAATAACAATATTAATATTAATATTAATAGTAGAAATATTAATAATAATAATAAATATGATAATATTAATTAAGAGATTAGCAATGAGATGGTAGATAATAAAATTAATAATAATAATAATTTTATCATTAATAATAATAATAAGGTTGTTAATCTTTCTCAATTTTTTTTTCCTCAGTTTGTTTACCGTCTTCTTGAGAAGGGATTAAATTTTTCCATTGCGTTTAGAGAAATCTCTGTAGAAGACATCATGTGTGACGTAGAGTTTGCAATTAGGGGTTTGCCTCATAACATCAAGGAAACTATTAGGAAAGACTGTGATATCATCCTTAGGAAGGAAAAACACCTTAAGAACAATCTTAGCAGGAACGAATTGGATGCACTTAAATCCTTGAACCATAACAAGGACATCATCATTCTAAAAGCCAATAAAGGTGGGGCTTCTATTATCCTTGATAAAGAGGATTATCGTAGGAAGATGCTGGATCCTCTTTGTAATAGTGGAAGCTATAAAAAAATTAATAAGAATCCCTTGAAAAGGATCTCCAAGATAGTCGCTCTGGCAATTAAGTCTAGTAACATTGTGGGTTCCTTCGGTCACAGGCTTATTGAAAGTAGCCCCAACACTTTTAAGATCTATGGGCTTCCAAAGATCCACAAGGAGGGGTCCCCCCTGAGACCTATTTTCAACACCATAGGAGGGCCCACCTACCTCATAGCAAAATATCTTGCCTTGAAGCTTAAACCCCTTATCCAACTTATAGAGTCCTTCATCAAAGACTCTTCTTCATTTGTCAATGAGTTAAAGGGCATAAAGTGTGATCTTGGGGACATTCTAGTTAGTTTCGATGTGGTTTCTCTTTACACTTGCATTCTTATTAAGGAGGCCATTGAGGTCATCAATCACCTCACTGACCCTCATACCGCTCATTTAGTAGAGATTTGTCTTACCTCTACTTTTTTCTTCTTTGAAGGGGACTTCTATGAGAAGACATGCAGGGTGCCCATGGGTTCCCCCTTGTCTCTAGTTGTTGCTAATCATTTGATGGAAAACTTTGAATCCAAGGCTTTGGCATCAACCCATCTCCTGCCTTAAAATATGGAAAATATTTGTCGATGATACTGGTGTCATATGGCCTCATGGCCATGATGAGTTAGATCTTTTTTTCATCGTCTCAAAAATCAATCATCCTCCATAAAGTTTAATATGGAGAAGGAATTTGATGGGCACCTGTCTTTCCTTGATGTTCTCATTTTGAAGAAGGATGATGGTTCTTTCTCCCACTAGCTATTTCGAAGGAAAACTCATTCTGAGCAGTATCTTTTTGCAAAATCTCATCATTTCCATGCTAAAAAATGGGGTGTTCTCAACACGCTTTCCACTCGTGCACTTAGAATCTTTGATGAAGAGAACCTTGATAAAGAGAAGGCCCATGTTCTTAACATTTTTGGTAACAATGGTTATAGTAGGCACCAAGGTTTGAAAGCCTTCCTCCAAGCTAGCAAAGGTCCTAAGGTTAAAAAAGAGACCATAGATCTGGCCTCAGGGGTGCATCTCCTTTTCATACAAGGGACCACTGACACGATTGCAAAAATCCTCAAAAAACATAATGTTCCCTCTACCTTTAGACACCTCAACACCATTCATAGCTCCCTTAAATCTGTTAAAGACATGGTTAACCCCAAGGACATAAAAGGTTCTTATGTTATTCCTTATTCATGTAGGACCCCCTATGTTGGTGAAACTGGGCGCTCTCTTAATTAGAGGATTCATGAACACACAACTAACATCAAGCATGGGCGGACCTGGACTTCAGCCTTAGCTGAGCACGTAGAGAAGACTAAGCATCATATATTTATTGAAGAGGCTAAGGTTATTGCTAAGATTGCTCACCTTCACCGCTGAAAGTTTAGGGAGGTTATAGAAATCCAAAGGAAGCCGAGCAATCTCAATTGGGACGATAGCTGGAAGATCAACAATTGTTGGATCCCGACTCTTTCCTCTTGGTCCCCCCTTTTCATCCTTTTGTTTCCTTTCTTCTTTTTTACCCCGGCTTCTTGATTGTGTCGATTTCCCTTTCTATGGTCTCATTGTTTTTTATGACCTTTTCTTTTCTTTTTATCGTTTTTATTCATATTAATTTACTTATTTTCATTTATTGAAAATAAGTGGGTAATAAAAAGCCTACCTTATTATTTATTGATTCTTTGAGTTTATGTTCTAGAATTTAGTATATTTTTTACATAGTAGTTTGATATATTAATAAATAAGTTTAAAATTATGATCTTTGTGGATCATCTATTTAATTGATTATAAATTAGTTTTTTTTTCCCTTATTTGTTTTTCTTTCAATTAATAATTTGATTAAAAAGAGTTAACCATTTATTTAGTAATTAATAATCCTTTTTATATTTATTCTAGTTCATTCCATAATTCCTCATAGGTTGAAACTATTATGAGTTTATTTATTTTAATAAAAATTATTCATATTTGGTTATATAAAAATAAATCAAGTAATAAATTTGTCTAATTAATTAACTAATTAGAATAAACATAATATCTTAATCCCTATATGGTATGAGTTATTTAATTTTTATTACTAGTAATGATAACGAGGGTAATCAAAATATTAGGATTAGAGTTCCTCGGTTAATATTTTCATTTAAATTTATGTAGGCTCCTTTGAATTATAAGTAAAATAATACTATTAAAAATAAAGATATCTAACAAATTAATTAATAAAAATATCTAACAAATTAATTAATGAATTAACTAACCCTTCGACCAGTCAAATCTAGTTGTTGCCTTATCAGTATGGTCAATTATAATTGTTTCTTTCTAGCCATTTGAATTATCTCTCTCTATTTAAACTATGTCTGGATCTGGTTCTTCATCTTGTTGTGACAATGAACCACACTTGTTCGTTCGAAATGCATTGACAAATGAATTTTGATGTGGTTATCATCGAAAACTTGTCTCAAAAATTGATATGGATCACAGAAGCCTCAATTCAACGATGAGTCATTCATGATTATATACATGATTCTTTAGATGGATGGATGCGACAATATAATGGGTATTATTTTGATCCTGCTGAGTCGAATGGTTGCGACCATACCGTGGGTATTTTCATTTCGATCCTCTTTATGCGGATGGTTGCACCCATGATGTGGATTTGTTTCATATGATCCCTTCATTCGGATGGCTACATCCATGCCGAGGATCCATGCACATGATCCTTTTCTTTATGGATAGTTGTGCCTATCCCATTGATTCATGTATTTTTATATGCCTCTCATGTTTATCAGGCATGACTATTAGATTTCAGATATGTACATGTATGTTTGAGTTGCAGGTATTCCGATGTTGGTATTCTAAGTCCCCGCTCTGTCTTAAAGCATCTCATTCGTCGCTCTTAGCTCTAACTTCATGTTTTAGGGGGCATATGTTACACAGTGATTTTTCAATCTCTTGTTACTCCCCATTCCTGATCCCAGAGAACCCTAGTAGTGACTACTATGTTATACTCTCACCATGAAACCTATTCCCTTCCATCCCTTAAATTTTGAGGAAAGTAGTCCCCACTCGCTTCAAAACATTTCAAGAGAATCCTCCTTAAAACCCAATTTTTAAGATCAACGCTCTTTCCCATTGTCTCAGCCACACCAATGGCAGAGTTTTACATTATGACCCACGTCGATCAATGCTACTCTTAGCCCAATGCCAGTATCAGTATACTTCTGGACTATTTTTATAAAAAGAAACAGAATTTCACGTCTAGAAACTTCTAGTGGCGATGTGTTGGATGTTTGTTTGTTTGTTTGGATAAGGGCTGAAAAATCGATATAAGGTTCTTTCTCCCTTAAAAGTGGACCTTTCCATGGAGATAAGACCTTCTTCCCCCTTGAGTGTATCTCATTCTTATGCTCCTCTCCCTATATAAACCACTTCCTCTTACCCTTTTTGGTTACAATACAACACATAGTGAAAGTAGTGGAGAGATAAAATCAGCTGCAAAATTCTGAAATATTTAGCCTTTGATAAAAGAAGATTAGTCTTAGATGACAAAAGACTAGTCTTTTGTAGCTAAAGCATGAGGAGAGAGTGTTAGATATTGGAATCCATTTCATGTCAAGCTAGAGGAGGAAAAGAGAGTTGATAAGGCATGTAGTGAGACTTGGATACAACAAAGGAGTTGTCAAACATCAAGGCTTCGGTTGTATTTCTCTTTGAAGTTTATTTTAATAAAAAAAATGGTTTATTTCCTATATTGGGTGTAATATTACATTTGATATCTTAGAACTCCTTGACCTTTTAAGTAGATTGCATTTGATTTTATGTTATCATGTTTGTTGTTGTTTCTTGCATGTTTGTTTTAGGTACCTGAACGAAAGGATGTTGGAGCAAGGAAGCAAGATCACCATCCAGTAGATTTGTGTTATAAGAGGTAGGCCCTCTTATTTGATTCTAATCTAAGGAGATTTACATTATATTTTCTTGTTTGTGGCTAGACCCACTCTCTTGGGTTAGAGGGATTGTCTCTATCCGCAGGGAGGATATTCCTACACCACATGTCCTCATGTTTCCAGAATGATTTTTACTTGGATACTGTTGGAATGGGGTCCCCTGGATCAGTTTTGGGGTAAGAGCCCAAATTTTGATGTAAAGTTGATAAAAATATGTAAAGTCTCCCCGAATTGTGGATGATGAACACATTTAGTTAGAATTCAGAAAGGGTTTTTACCCTCATTTATGTAAACGTGAGTCGATTTTGGAAGATCTGCACATGGTCTATGGACCATGGGATTGTATAAATAGGTGTGTCTTAGAGAGTCTAAAGTAGATCTATGTCTTTGTCTATGGGTACGACGGAAGTAGTCTAGAGAGTTAGCACAAAGAAGTAATTATTAGAGCAAGAAAAAGGCTCTGTAGCTAAGTGCGTAGAGGCCTAGAGTAGTATCTGCAGCTGAGTGCGTGGACCCCTGCAGCTAATTGCACAGGGAAGTTTTGAGTCTGTAACCTTATATGGAATATCAATAAAGAAGATTGTTGGGAAAATTCACATGCTTTATCTGTTTCTCTCTAATGTTTATGATTGTGATATATGTTATAATGAATAATGTCTTTATGAAATAATGATGTATTGATGCACGACTTTATTGGATCTTTCTTATTAACTCAACGCAATTAATGTTAACTAATTACGTGAAGATTGTAATACTTTCTGTTAGGTTTATTCAATACTTGGGTAGATCTGAGTACATACTGATCTAAGGGTAATCTAAGGTGTGTGTAAGTAGCTAATTCATAGACCTTCGCGAAAGTCTAAAAGCCGTTCGAAGGGAATTGTAATGTGAAGCCCTAAGCACTTATAGATCTATTTGGAGGCAGATCTAGGGTATAAAAAGACATCACACTAATCTTTGGATGTGAAAACTTGGTTCCAACATCCCCCCATACTACTTTAGGTGAGACTCTAGTCTGCGCTATGTGGATTGATGCCGAAAGGGCTAGTAGTGTAGGGTTTTGTTTGGCACAGCTAACTTTGAACCTAGGTTAAGACCCCTTAAGACAATAAATGCTCACGCTGATCCCTAAAAGGAAGGTTTTCCCAAAGAGGAAAATAAGTTTCGTGATCTAAAGGCTTCCAAAACGACGAGCTAGAGGTTGTTCAGCCTGGATGTGATCAAATTCTCCCAATATTTCCCTTTGATTTTATCACTATGAGGTACCTCCTTGAGATGAGGGAATTCTCCTAGCTTTGGAGAGATCCTAACTCCCTCTCCCTACCTAGATATTCATCCTATCCCATTCCCAAATGGTTGGTATCTGATTATTTGCAACCCTATGCTAAGATAGTGCCTACATGCTATTCATTTGGCTTGGAGAAGGAGTGCTTCGAGAGCTTGAGCTTAGACTTGGGCATTCACTCAACGAGATCTTATTGACATCAAGGCTTGGTTGTATGCTTCCTCCTTTATTTCATTAATATATACAACTACTGGTACATTTTCCATAAATTTTTGTGTTAATGCATCATTTGTCTTAATGCTCCTTGATCTGTTAAGTGGATTACTTTCGATTATTCTTGTTGTACTTGTATGTTTTGTTGTGTCTTTGATCTCTTGTGTAGTTATTTGAACACTATGAGCAGTAGAGATGAACCTGAGGAGCACGAGATTTGAGATCTTCAAGAAAGGAGCACGTTATAGCATTAGAACACGGTAGGTCATCTTCCTCTTCTCTCATTTCAATTTTAACTTAGGAAAGTGTCTTGTAGATTGTCATGTAGGTTACTATTCCCACTCATTGGGCTAGAGGAATCATCTCTATCCATAGAGAGGATTTGCCTAGACAACGAAATGGTGACTCCACTGGGGAAGCTATAACCCTTTCCATCCATTCCTTTGATCAAACTCTCTGATGCATTTGACGAAATACCAATTTCTTGGCTCGTGTGCATCACTGTAGCTATTTTCCATCACTGGTTATTTCCTGAGAATGTTTAGCCTGCTTTGATCTTGAGGAATTTTTATTGTTTCCTTATTTTTCTTGCCCAGGGTGTTCTCTACTCAGACAGAAACATTGTTAGTGCTGATTTTCAAATTACAGTTGCTCTAATCTACCTTTCATCACCCTTTTTCCTTTAATGGGTGCACAGATCCCAAAGGATTGAATAAAATTAGGGTTTCTTCTTGTTTTCAGTGGTTTTTGACCTCTGTCAATGATTCTCTTGTGTAACTACAATGTGTTTTTCTGGATTGTTATCCTTGTGTGATTGCAATTGTCTCTTGGATTTGTTGATGTGTGTTTGAAGCTTGATTTCCTTCTAGGGTTTCTAGGGTTTCTAGGTCACCCTTCACTCATTGCTTGGTATGTCTCTCTCAAATTGATTGCTTCCATTTAGGAGTCTTATTGCAATCAAGACACCATTTTCAAGTTTCTTTCGGTTCATGATTGTGAAGATATTTTCATTAGTATTGAGTCATATTGGTGCTGTGAAGATTTATTTTTCTCCATTGTCAAGCATAGATTACAGTTGTTTTCTTTGGAATGAATAAAAGTGAATGTTTGTTTTGACTTCTTTGTTTCGAAAAGGAAAGTGAAATATTTCTTCATTCAAGTATTTTTGATGATTTTCTTTCGAAACCATAAGTGAATGGAATTTTCATTTTAGTCATGTTATATTGTATTTTTACCTTTGCTCATTGCATTAGTTTGCATTGTTGAATAAAAGTGAAAGGAAAATAACAAAATATTAGTGCATATTAGTGAAAGTAAAGTGATTTTTGTTTCTTACAGGATTGCATTTGTTAATGAAAATGAAAGATTATATTTCATTTTTATGTTTTTCATTGGAAAGACAAAGGGTTGTGTTTTGATGCATTTTTCTTGATTGATGCATTGTTTGGTTGTCTCTCTTCCTTCATTAGTTTAGCCTTCATCGAATGAAAATATTTCATTTTTTATCATTTAGTTGCATCATAGGAATATAGGTGACATTGTTGTGCCATCAAATTGAAACTTAATTCAAGATAAACTTAAAATTTACCTCAATCAACCTAAGGAGCATTTGTAACCTAACACAAATATGTGGAGGTATATGCCAGAGACATGTTTTAGCATCTTTAAACATGAAAGTTGTTGCTAACTTCCTCCATTGTATGCCGGGGGTGAAATCCCATCCCAGTGCAGAAGTATATCGAAGGTTCTCCAACACTTTCGGGTATATGGGAGGCACTTCAATATGGCAAGTATATAGGGATGCTTTCATCGAACGATTATGCATTAGACAATGCTAACACAGACTTGTGCTCCCCTTGCCATCGAGTATATTAGTAGACCCCACTAGGTTGCTATCTTTTAGCCACAGGTAACTGAGTCAACCGTCTTGTAAATGTGATACACCAAACATATCATTCAGGGAGATCGGTTGTCGTACGTCAAGTCGTTGGTTTCGGTTAAGGTGTATATAATGATTCACAGATACTTGGTAAACCCTCTTTCCTTGCATTAGCCATTTTGATTTATTTGTTGTTTCGTTTCATAAAATTAATAGACAATGATAACATGTCAAACCCATGCAATTTCTTTTTGCCCTCACATTGAGTAATTCCTTGTAAATTTTACTTTCAATCGGCCCTCAAAAAATCATCTATTCTCCTTTTTCTCTTGAGATAAATTCGCCATGGCTGAACCATTCTGTTCACCTCACAGTTCACCTGTTGGGTGTGGAGTCTGATTATCTTCTTTATTCAGAGGTATCACCGCATTAGACCTCAGTTCATAATGTGGCAACAACACCGCCTACAATATTTGCGCTGTAAGGGGGGTCCATGGGAGGACCACTGTGATCTTTGGTAGCTCCCCCTTGGTGGGGGATCGAGGGCTGCGCCCCTGAAGCTAAAAATAGATGTAAAATTTTCTTGAAAATTGTTGTAATTTCGTAGTAAATCTGGGTCGTTCATTAGGCAGAGATCTGATGGTAGAAGTTATGTTTAATTTAGGGCTTTTTTCCCTAGAAGGCAACCCCTCGCTACATATGAGGGAATTGTTTTTCATCTATGTACATCTATATTCTGAGTGAAAAGAGAGAGGAGATTTTGTGATAGCGAAGAAAGAATTACAACAGATCTATTGTAGGTTGTATCTCTTCAGTTTGTTGGATAATATCAAATTAAGGACTCCCTGTTTCTCCATGGACGTAGCCCAAATTGGGTGAACCACATATATTTGTGTCTCTCTTGTTTTATTTGTTTTCTGTGTTTATAGTTTTGCAATATATTTTATGTGTTCCATTTATTTGTAATATATAATTTTCTAAAAACTCGTATCAGAGCCAAAGGTATATTTTTCTTATAAACGCGTAGGAGAGAAGGATTCCTAGTTTGAGTGGGAGGAATGGTGGAAGATGGTAGGTTTAGGGTAGAAAAAATTAATGGAAAAAATTACGAGATATGGAAGATGCAGATGGAAGATTATTTGTATCAGAAAGATCTATACCTACCATTGAGTGGAAATACAAAGAAGCTGATGAGTATGAGAGAAACAAAATAGGATATTCTCGACAGAAAGGCACTTGGAGCAATACGGTTGTGCCTAATGGCATCGATAGTGTTTAATATTTCAAAGGAAATGAAAACAAAGGGTTTAATGAATGCATTGGCCAAACTATATGAAAAACACTCCGCCTCAAATAAGGTATTTCTTATGAAGCGTTTATTTAGTATGAAGATGTTAGAAGGGGGATATGTTGTTGATCGTTTAAATGAGTTTAATATAATTATCGGTTAGTTAAGTTCTATATGGGTAACTTTTGATGATGAAGTTAGGGCTCCGATATTTCTATGCTCATTACCAGAAAGTTGGAATGGTTTAGTTATGGCCATTAGTAACTCTGTCTCTGGATCTAGTAGTTTAAAGTTTGATGATGTTGTCGATGAAATCCTTAGTGAGGAAATGTGACGGAAAAGCTTTGATGAGACATTAGGTAATGCTTTGACTGCAGAGGCTAGGGGAAGAAAAATGGAAAGAGGAAAGAGCCCAAGATATTTCAGTAAGTCAAGGAAAGGAATATCCAAGTCCAGATCGGGGATAGTGTGCTAGAAATGAGGTAATAAAGGACATTTGAAGAACGATTGCAAGTCTCAAAAGGAAAAATAAGGAGATGCGTAGCAAGAAAACAACCATGAAGAAAATGTGGCAGGTGATGTGTTACAAGGTTCTTTGATTCCTTCATTAGAAAATATTAATGATGCATGGGTGGTAGATTCAAGGGCCTCATTCCATGCCACACCTAATAAGAAACATTTTCATGATTATGTTCAAGGAGATTTTGGATAGGTTCAATTGGGTGATGATAAACCCTGTAAAATTATTGGAATGGGTACAAATTTCATAAAATAGTAGAATGAAAACCAATGGCTATTGAAGGAGGTAATGCATGTTCTAGGTCTAAATAAAAATATTATTTCAACAGGGAAGTTGTGAGGTGAAGGTTGTGTGACTACTCTTACAAATAAAACCTGGAAGGTCACAAAAGGATCCTTGGTAATAGGAAAAGGAGAAAAGGATGGTACATTGTATTTATGCAATGATATTTCTAATTTTGTTAATGATTTAACCTCTACGGGACAATATATGGCATTGTCGCATCATAAGATTGGGAACATGAGTGAGAATGGGATGCAAATTCTTCACTCAAAAAATTTGCTTCCAGGTTTGAGCATGTTGATTTAAAATTCTATGAGAATTTTGTTTATGGAAAACAAAAGAGAGTCAGATTCCTTAGAGTTGGGAAAGAAAAGAAGAGTGAAAAATTAGAAATTGTGCATAGAGATGTATGGGGACCCACTTAGGTATCATCTCTTGATGGCTCTTGCTATTATGTTACTTTTATTGATAATGCAACCAGAAAAACCCAGATTTATTGTATTCGAAATAAATCTTATGTATTTGATACTTTTAAGAAATGGAAAGCTTTGGTTGAAAATGAGACAAGAAGAGGGTTGAAGTGTCTCAGATTAGAAAATGGAGGTGAATATTGTAGCAACGAGTTTGATAGGTATTGTTCAAATAATGGAATTCGCAGAGAGAAGACAGTTCTAGGAACACCACAAGAAGATCGTGTGTTAGAAAGGAAGAACAGGACAATCATGCAACATACAATGTGCATGAGATTGCATGTAGGATTGCCTTTACAATTTTTGGGAGATGTTGTAGATACTGATTTTTATTTAATAAATAGAGGGCCTTGAAGTTCCTTGGATGGTGGTATTCTAGAGGAGGCATGGATAGGTAAAAAGGTAAACTACTCATTTTTAAATACTTATGGTTATTAATCCTTTGTCCACATTAATAAAGAGAATAGAACAAATATTGAGGCAAAATCAAAAAAATGTAGCTTTATTGGATATGGTGTTAATGATTTTTCTTATCACTTTTATGATTATGAAAAAAAAAAAAAAAATTAGGAGCAGAGAAAAGGTTTTGTATAAAGATCTGTTGCAGGAAAAAAAACATGAAAAAGAAAACAAAGAATACACAGTGCTTGATGAGATCACAGAAAAAGTGAAGGTGCCTGAAAATCATAATGATCAACAGCAAAAGCAAATACAACAACCACAACAGCAAGAAGCACCTCAAAGATCTGAAAGTGGTGTTAAAAGATCTACCAGGATATGTAGACTCCCTGAACGATACTCTCCATTATATTATGTATTGTTGACTGATTCTGGTAAACCAAATTGTTATGAAGAAGCAGTGCACGTAGAAACCAAGAAGAAGTGGTAACAATACATGAAAGAAGATATGGGACTCCTTAGCACATAAGCAGACTTGCAACTTAGTCAGGTTGTCTGCAAGTAAAACAACATTGCAAAATAAATGGGTTTACAGGTTGAAAGAAGAAGATGGAGGTAAAAAAAGGTATAAAGCTAAACTTGTGGTGAAGGGGTTTACACAGAAAAAGGGTATAGACTTTGATGAGATATTTTCTCCTGTTGCATAGATGACTTCAATTAGAACTATTTTAAGTCTAGTAGTAGCTGAATATTTGCATCTTGAGCAGCTAGATGTAAAGACAATCTTTCTCTATGGAGATTTGGAGGAAGAGATATATATGCAACAACCATAAGGATAGGAGATAAAAGGGAAGGAGAAACTAGTGTGTAGGTTGAAGAAGAGCTTGTATGGCTTAAAACAGGCTCCTAGATAGTGGTATCTACAATTTGATAGGTTTATGTCTAAATAGGGTTATACTAGATGTCACTTTGATCATTGTGTTTATCTAAAAAGGAAAAATGATGGTAATTATATTATATTTTTATTGTACGTGTATGACATGCTTGTTGCAATTTCTAACATGCAAGAAATAAATGTTCTCAAAATAAAATTGGCAAAATCATTTGAAATGAAGGATTTAAGTGCTGCAAAACAGGTCCTTGGTATGAGAATAACTGGAGATAGGAAGAATCGAAAATTAACATTGTCTTAGAGTGAGTACATAGAAAAGGTGTTGAAAATATTTAATATGAAGAATGCAAAACTACTTAGTATACCTATGGCTACCCATTTCAAACTAAGGAGGTGTGTCCCAAGACTCAGGAAGAAATGTGTTATGAAACCAGCTCAAGAAAAGATAGAAAAGATAGATCAATGCCTTAGAATTCAGCCTCTTCGAGGGGGCAACCTCCTTCATTACAAAATGAAAAATTCTTTGATGATACAAATGAAAAAACCTCCTTTCTATATATAGGAGTCTAAGGAGTCACAATATAACCCAGCCGACCTAATAAT
>APFE030080691.1:6548-23281 GCA_000404065.3 Pinus taeda
TGTTTTCTAGGCATGCACAGGGAGGGAGCGGGGACCACATAATCGACGTGCTTAATAGAAAAAAGGAGATCCAATCTCTAGGGAAGTTACATCATGCGCAGGGAGGGAGCAGGGACCACATCGCAACGACTACTTGGGAAATTTGAAATCCTTGATTGGCATTTCAAATGACATTTCAAACTGGCCAGGTATTCAGCCCTCCGGAATTGTTGGTGGACGTCAATTGTGACGGCAATCAACCTGAAATAGCGTTTTTGAGACATACACAGGGAGGGACCGGGGGCCACGGAACCACATGCGTTACATGTGCGTGTTAGATGATAGTGCTCGAAAAAAGTAGATCAAATCTGCAGCGAAGTTATGTCGACATTGCCCCATTTCCCCATTTCGATTACATTGGAGCTGTAGTGAAATTCTCCCGAATATTTATACGGTGATGCATATCAATCGTTTTTTTATTTGCTTCATTTTTCTTTCCCTTTTAAGCATGCCCCTTTTCCTTTTGATTTGGGCTATGTTATTGGGAGTGAATCATCATAATGCTATATTTTTTTATTGATATATAAATTTGATTTAATCACTAAAATAACACTTAAACTAAACCACTAAAGAACATCTAAACTAAACTAAACTAAAATTTATTTTGATATTTCCTTTACCTATAAATGTTAATTTAATTGTGGATTGACAAATCATTGAGATCTATAAATTTTAATTTAATTGTGAATTAGCAAATTATTGACATTTATTTCATCATGGTCCATAATTGTTTTTAACTATAAATATGTAACACGTCAACTAGAAAATTAGAGCTTACCAAAATTATTGAAAATATAATAATATGTGAAATATCCTCAATGTAAGTATTACATTATGTCACCAATTATATTTAATATTTTCTTAAGCCAACTACATAACAAAATAATTATGTTAACACCACAAAAGCTTTGAAACCTTTTTCCTATTAGAGACAACAATATTGTATGCTTAACTTTCAATGAATTTAGTGATGCTACTGTAATCCATTCTGTAGTACACAGATATGATCATTACATGTTTATGGAAAAAGAAATTATGTTTTACCATACACACACACACACACACACACACACACACACACACACATATATATATAATATAGATAATACTTTCTTTTCAAAAAATTATCAAACATTGTGTAATAGGAAAATTATGTTTTCTAAATTAAAATATGAAAACCACAATATCCATAATTCAAAATTTCTATTCAATTAGAAACCAATCCAGTATTCCAAAACATATTGATATTCTTGAGGTCAAGATCTTTGTACATGTAGAGATAATAATAAAAGTAATTAAAATCTCCCTATTATGTGGAGCTAGAAAGTTAAATATCTTTTGATATATAATTTTTAGCAAAAGGAGATAAATATCTATTGTAATATAAAAATGTAGAACCTACAATGTTGGTATCCTTTTGAAGTGGAATTTTTTTTGTTGAATACATAAACCAACAATTTTATCAAGTTACATTCACATCTTTGTACCTTCTTCCCAAAACTAACTTTCCTTATACAAAGGTTTCAGATAACCTCGAAAACATGGGCTGATGATATTCTAAAGCTTACCTGATGATCTTAGAGATTTTACCTCTTCTGCTACTAGGTAAAAGGATTGGGGAAAAAATAGCATATACTAGGTGGGAAAAATGTTAGTGACTTATTAGCCTACATTTATTTCTTATGCATGTTTATATTGTTTCCACTTTTGATTTTGGTGAATATAGTGTGAATAGAATTTCAATGCAATATTTTTTCAAAATATTTTGATACCACATAGATACACAAATTCCACTCAAGGGATGAACAGATTTAAACACATATGTAGAAAAAATTTCGTAAATAAAAGGATTTTCCTTGTCATTATTTATGATTTTCTTTAGATTAATATGACACCACAAACTCTCCTTTGATATTTACCTCAACAACTCTAAATTCCTTACTCTAATAACAATTCATGGGCAGCGAAAAATAGTATTATAAATGTTCATATGTTTTTAAATATGCACTACATAAACTTAATCATTAGTAGAGGATCAACGAAATCGCCTTGTAAGAATTTTTTTCTTTCTTACTTAAGCCAAAACAAAATGTAAGATTTTTTTTCTTTTTTACTCAAGCCAAAATAAGATTAAAGAATAAAGAAGTTCAAAATATTTTCTTATGTTGTTACACACGAGAAACTATTTAAAAAATTCTACAAACAAACTAATTACAACATGTCTCTACAGAATTCAAGGCATTGATGTTGAGAAAAAAAATTGTTCACCTAACTAGTTAAGCTAGGATCATTTGACACACTTTTCATATTATTTTTTCTGCTGATATTAATATGAACCGAAAATTTTTATTAGATATCCACCTCAACAACTTCTAATTCCTTACTATAATAATAAATCATAGAAAGTGGAATATAAACTTTATTATAAATGTTCATATGTTTTTTTGTGTTGACCACATAAATTGATTGTTCACTAGATGACCAACCAAATCCACTTGTAATATTTTTATCTTCTCTTTCTTAAATAAAAACAAAATCATGGAATCAATAACTTTGAAATACTTGCTTTAGCTACTAACCATGATAGAAATATTTCAAAAATTCTACAAACAAACCAGGTAGAACATGTCTCTAGAGAATATAAGGCACTCTACTCAAGAAATCAATTTTTCACCTAACTACTTGAGCTAAGATCATTTGACCAAATTTTAGTATTTCTTTTCGACCAAAAAATTATGGGACCACCCAATAGAGCTCATTTATACAATTTTCTTTCACAATTTGAGACCTATCTAGAAGAACATTTAATTGATAAAAATCTTTAGAATTGTGTCAAATTCATTTTTATAGCCTATCAATCTTTTCATTTATTCTAATTCATCATTCAAATTTTTTTAAGAGCGTCTCAATTATTTTTATAACTTAGAACAAGGAAATATGAGGAATAGACATAGTGCACACAAAAAAATTCATAGATTTTTCATTTCCAAGCCAAATTATAGGCTAGATAAATATTTCCCATGGAATCCAACAAATTCCAAATCAGGAGAATATTGTTCAAAAACTATCTCAACAAATCTCCAAGAACCAACTACTCAATCATACCTATTTACTAATGTAATCATCATTCCAAATCTGCAATTTAATGATTAACATTGATAATTTAAAATTAACATGTCAGATCTGTATGACTAGCCCTCCTCGAAATTTATACCCACTCTGAAGTCTCTTAGACAATGACCTTTCCATGACCACAATTTTCTAGCTTCTCATTCAACTCATTTAAGACATAATCACCTCTAACAATATTTGATGAACTTCACATAATTGATGCTTCTAGATATCCCAAAGGACAATCTCGATATTGGACTGTATCTATTAGTCAATTATGCAGTTGACCTTTCTACCCAAATGGATCTCATTACATTACCTGTAATTGATTCTCTTGAACCCTGAAGCGCAACAATAACCACCAATATATAACGAATTCATACAATTAACTTAGTGATGTGTTTTAAGGACACCGAAGAATATCGAGAACCACTAATTTAATTATATTCCTGTATTCATCAATTTATTTTGAACTTTTTAGAAAAAATAAACAACCTAACAAACAAGACAAAGAAAAACCCATAACAACAAATATAATCACATTCCATAACTAAAGATAATGATAACGATAACGATATAGATATAGATATATATAATAAATTGCAAAAACCACCTCCAAAAAGCTTGAAAGCATATAAGAATAATCTTAACAACGTAAATGTTAATGATTTTCATATTAGTTTTGAAAAGTGTTGATGTCACATCAACCTCTTTCTTTGAAGGACTTATTTTTGACATTTTAATTTTTCTAATGTATTAGGTCTGGACTTTTTTTTTAAATGTTGATTATTTAACCATTTTTTAAAGTCTCTTATTCCTTTTCATGTTTTTCATCCTTAGATATTTGGTTTTTAAGGCTTTTCGATTTTTTGTTTTGTTTTCCTTTTCACTGTTTTTTTATAATGAAAATTTTAATTTTTTTGCAAAGTTATATATAAATAATATATATAGAATATATATTGAGATTATGATTTTTTTATATTTATATATCGTTAATTAATATTTCAATACACAACAAATAATTCTCACCACAAAATAATAATTTAAAAAACTCCACAGAAAATACACGTTTTCCATATAGTTATAATTAAAAAAAACATGTATTTTAGGACATTTTCGTTAAAAACCCACATTAAAAAAAATGAAATAAAATCGTTAAAGATTTGAATAAAAAGAAGAGGAGAAATAACCAATTTTATGAATTTTGTATAAAACAAATGATATTTGAAATAAAAAAATAAAAAAATATATATATTTTAAGTAAAAAAAATTAACATAGAATTAGAAAAAACAATAAAAACCTAAAAATAAAAATAATTAAAAAAATATTATAATAAAAAGAAACCATGTCAATGTGAAAAAAATTATATTATATATAAAAGAAAAAAATCACTATAAAAGTATATATATTTAAAAAATAAAAAAATCGTTTTTTGGGCTTCTTGGTGGGCTCAAAGCGATTCCGAGAATCAAGTGAGGGGCTCATCTGATGTTATGAATCAGATGGAGCCCTGGCCAGTGGCTGAAGGCGCCACGACCCAGGGCTAGCGGAGCAGTGATGGAGCCCTACCTACGGGCTCAGCAAGGCATGGCATTCTGTAGGCAAAGCTACGTGCACCTTTGCTAGTCGAGGGTTGTGGGCCCATTGGCAGGCTTAATCCAATTATGAGAATCAAATTGAGCCCGTCCAAGGGCCCGAAGAGGAATTTTTATTTTTATTTTCTATAATAATCATAATTCATTTTATAACATTTTTTTGTTTTATGATTTTTTTCTTTAAATTTTTAATAAAAATATATAGACTTGTAGTTGATATAAATTGGTTAAAATAATTTCCACCACCCAAGTGCCTCTGATGCCACTAAATCTAAAATCCAACTACATCAGGTTTCATAGACAATATTTAATTACATTTCTAAAAGAAATTATGAAATTTATTTCCTAGTTAAGTAAAATGGACAACAATCGTACTCTAATAATAGATAGAAAAAATTTATGGAAGACACAAAAGGACAAAAAGCATCCAAATGATTACAACAATTAGAAAAATCCGCATAATGAGAATATAGGTGGAGATACAAGCGAACCATAATAAGTGATTCATATGAGAAAATATTTTGAATGGAAAAGGAAAAGGATCAATAAACCAAATTGAATAGTGGCAGTGAAAACTATTGACCTCTTAAAATAAGTAGAAAATGAAAATGGACAGAATATGAACCAAATCCAATATCATATGCATTAATAAGATGATTATGCTTCTCTTGAACATCATTTCCACTACTATTTGTGAAAATGGTTCCAACCTCATTAAATGTAGGTTTTGTACCATTTTTAAGGTGATAGTCTTTCCCTTACTTATAGGAGTTGTCCTTACTTCTCAATAAAGACCAAACTCTAAATATGGAGGAATTCCATCCTCATCTAAAATAATTCCGTTGTTATCATCAATTATTTCTAACGCTCAAGTTCAGGTTACTAAGAAAATTTTGTATACCACCACATAGAAAAGTAATAAGGGGGAGAGTCAATTGATTTAGAATAAAACTTTAAATGTCCTATCCTAAGATTTCTTATCCCAATGATGATCAACATTTGGTAATATAGCAAAACTCCTTCCTGGTCTTAAGTTTTAGCATTTACATCAGAGACCTACATATTACTTGGGATATAAAGGACAAGAAGAAGGGTACATTCTTCAAAATATTATAATCAACTACGCTTCTATCAGCTTCAAGATCATCCCTAGTGAAGGTCAACCTTTGATGATTTGGAGCAATTTCTTGTCTTAAATTTTAGCTTTCACATTATTGACAATCTCTGAGCTATCAACTTCATAAGTAATTTTCATGTCAGTTAGAATTTTGATATCTACATTCCACCTTCATAATTAATTTTCATTGTGGGTAGTGTCTTGAGATCTTCATGTTTTTTTTTAGTCATGGTAATGTGAAATATATCATGAGGTAAGTGTTCTAATGTTCATCTTAGTTTACTAACCATTTTGTTTATATTTCTACACTAATTCCTACCAATATCAAAGACCTTGCCTTTCATTGTAAAGATTAGGACACACATATTTTCACTTACGTCTTTTAAAACTTCTTAAAAACCATTTTGTAAATTTGTCAAGATGCTACACTACATACATATTCCTTTGCAATTTAGAAAGAAAAAATGATATTAATATCCAATAAAGTTATATAAATATTAGATAAAATTAAAAATAAATAAAATAATAGGATATGTTAGACAAACTCTCGAGTGCTTTGAACACCCTGTTTCAAGCATACTGAAAAATAAATAAAATATTAAAATGAAAATTAAATCCACACCAAATTCTAAATGTCAAATCCATAATAATGTGACTAACGAAATGGAATAAATCAAAAATGGTAAAAGCATGAATGGAAGCCTTATTGGAAATATGTTTTGGAAAGATGTTTGTTTGAAGGGGAAAAAATCGAGCATTAATGGAAAGAGCCACCAAAAAACAGAAACAAACAGAAGCATCCATTGAACATAGACCAAAAAAAACATCCGCTGAAATTTTCAAAGAGGCGTGGATTCGATTGAAATTTGAAAAAGCATGGACTCTCAATTGAAGAGAGAGCATGGAATCCCGAAGGAAGTAGCGGTGGTAAAACTATTGTAGCCATTGAAGAGAAGTGTGAAATCCCTATATTAAGTCTTATCATTTTTCCAACTTCTTCCTTACCCTTTGTCCATATCAATTGTGATTATTCTTGTGTGTTTGGCTATATGTGTATTTAGAGTTTGGGTCTGTCTATGTTGAGTTTGTGTTTGAGCCAGTCATGGTTGTGTGGGATAGAGGAGGAGGCTGAAAAGAGAAGGGAAGAGGAGGAAAGATGAGTTGTTTACCAACTTTTTGGGCTCAAAGAAATCAATTATCTCTAAAAATGGTTTGAATTAGATTCTATTTAACTTCAGTGTTTTTGTTCATCTCTGCCTTGCTGTAAGAATTAATTCCATTTCATAACTTTGTATTTTGGTTTGTGCAGTGTAAATTATTGGAGTGAATGAAGAGTTGACGTTGCATGAAAATGAATGAAATATGGAAGGAAAGAGGTGGTTTACATTGTTGCTATTCAAGGCATTCCAAATAGCTTGTTGAACGTGAAATCGAATCCCAATTCTAGGTATATAGATATGGCACTGTATCTCTCCTTTTGATTAGTTGAAACATCATGCTTTAGCCAATTTTATTGAATTTAAGGCTCTCCATCCTCCCCAATAATTTGTGTTAAATTTAAAATTTTCTTTATTTTTTCAATCATCCTCAATAATTTTTATTAGAGATACTTTTTCTATCATTCCTTCAAGAAGTTATCCCCTATGAATTCAAGCATCACTAGATTTTGAATGACTTCTGATAGCTCTGTATTTGGGTTTAATCTATTGTGTATTAGTTTATTTTGTGGGTTTCAAGTATAACCACTTCTTTATTAGTCTAACTCAATACTTGTTTATAACATGACTTGCGTTGTATTGTGTTCTTTCTTTGTTTAATCTGTAGGTTTTTCCCTTTGGGGTGTAAAAATATACATTTTCGAAAGTGGATTCCTATTTGTTTTCATTATTTAAATATGTGATAGAAAGATTTATTACTTTTATATAAAAGACAAATTGATAATCTTCAAGACAAATTGATAATTTTCATTGTATCTTATTAAAAATATACATTTTTCTCTAATATTTATGTGGTATTAAATACAAATTTATTTACAGGAGGGATTTGACCTCCTAGTTTTGGTGAAAGGGTTTTTTTTAGAGTAAATATTGATGTAGTTATATATTATTCTTTCCTTCTCTCAAAATACTATAAGAGAATTATGCACACAATTATTAATAAAAATATTTTTTATGGAAAGGGTTAAACTCCTTTCTAGTTCTCAAGAAGGATGGGGCACCATTTTTCTTTCAATAGTTTAGTTATCTTTGTTTGTGTTGATTACTTTTCTCTAAACTCATACCCGTCAAAAAATATATTTTTAAAGATACATTTACTTTACAACATTTATATTTTAGGCATGTCATATTACACTTCAATCGTCATCCATTCATATTATAACACTTATCCCATTCACATCTAATTCATAACACACTTATATTTAAAAAAAAAAAATTCTATATGATTTCTTTTACAAAAATATAAATTATACAATCTTTCACCATGCATTGAAAAACACTAAACATAATTATACTTAACAGACCATTCATATTGGTTTTTTTTTTTGGTTTTCATTTTAGTTGATTTTTAAAGCTTTTTATATTGTATTATTTATATTTTATATAATTAGATAATGGTATACATATATAATTTAATGTATTTATGTATTTACGTTCATATATTGAATTGATACTATACCATGTTACTTTGAATTTGTGTGTGTGTTTAGTTGAATTCTGTTTTCTTTTTTGAAATTTCATATCTATATGTGGGTGGTCCTAATAATGATTATTTTCTTTTGTATTTTGAGACCAAATTTTATATAGTGTGTTTGCTTATTTGGTCTAGTATTTTGTATGTTTATTTAATTAAAATCCCATATATATGTGAATGCTTGTATCCATGTTTATTTATGAATATCTATATGTAATTTGGAATTTTAATCATCTATTTATTGTGATGAATTATGAATTTGAATGGGTAAACATAATGTAGATTTTAATTTGTATATTGTGTGTGTGTTTTTAAAGCCACATAAGAATATTTCAGCATTTTCTTTTATTGACTTGAAACTTTATCATGTGCAATTAGTTATTTGAAATTGCATGTTTTGTGTTTAGTCAAATTTGTATATTGTTTGTTTGTTTGAACTTGTACTGTATGTTTTACCTTTTATAGTGTGTGATTGCTTATTTAATGTTGCATTTTCATATTTGGGTGTTTGTTTTTATATTAACTTGAAATTGTATTACGTGTGTTTCCTTAGTTTTTTAACACCCCTCCCCTGTGTACTAAATTATTGCAAACCTAAGCCGAGTTACAACTAGGTGCGATATCCTCCCTTGTGTGCTAAATTATTGTAAACCTAAGCTGAGTTAAAGCTAGGTTTGATATCCTCCCTTGTCTTTTAAATGATTGTAAACCTAAGTTGAGGGAAGCTAGGTGTGATACCCTCCTTTGTGGGTAAAACTATTCTAAACCTAAGATGAGGAAAGCTAGGTCATATGTACTATGAAAAGAAATTTTTTTATTAATAAATTAATAAAATAAATCACTTAGAGGGTGGAGCACCAAGAGAGAGGAGATTCTTTCCAAATCCCATGAGGAATGGGAATAGAAATGAATCTTTCATGATAAGCTTCTATATGACATTCTAGATAAGTTTGGATGGGTTTGATATACATCGGATCGATGGGAGATAAAGATCCATCAGACATAAAATCTTCATGGGAAATAAAGGCAAGATTTTATGAGGAAAAGCCTCCTGGGATATAAATATGAGATTTTGCGAAAAATACGTAGGAAAATGGAAAAATCCATAAAAGAAGAATGTCGATAGTGGTAGCTAAATCATGAAAGAGGGCGTTAAATACCCAGTGATTGATCAATTGAGGGCAATTGATGCTTGGCAAGATTTTCAGCTCGAAGGGAGTAAAAGGTGATTCATGGTTGGGTGATGGTGCTCCTCCCTCCAAGAGAGGTTTTAGTTGGTCTCAAATGTATGGCATGTTTGTATGATGATTCTTACTCTCTCTCTCTCTCTCTCTCTCTCTCTCTCTCTCTGTTATAGTTCCAAATTTTTTATGAGAAGATTTTATTAAGTCTCTGTTATCGTTCCAATTTTTCTATGAGATGATTGCTGAAGTTTCCTCACCATGAGAATGTTTGAATGAATTACATGGGTTTGTGTACTAATAAAATCATTAGGATGTTAAATCCAACAATTCAGATATATGGATTTCTTAATTTCCTCGTTTATAGAAATGATGGATTCAATAATGCATATAACTGTCATGTGCTCTCATATGCATATCGACATTATTAAGGTTATCTTTGCAGTTGTAAGAAAGAGTAGCATGCTTTAGTGTTTTATAGATGTTCATGCATCTGGAACAATTATGGAGGAGTGTCTCCCATAGTGTTATCAAGGGTTCACCATGGTCTATGTCGTGCATAATGAAATTAGATGCTCCTGCATGAAGTATAAGGAATTGATGGTACATATTTTTAGTTATGCATATATGGGTTTGTAAGATATCCAATGAAGTTGACTTGAATATCACCAGGTTTCTGACAGTACCTAGAGCGTGTATGAGATACGTTACCTATATAATGCATGATCTAAAATTTGTATCTAATTAACTAATTCATTATGCATGATGGAAACACGACTTATAATAATGATGGATGATCATGATAGTAGAGTTTAATTAATATCATTGATGTAGGTAAGGAAATTATTACAGGTTGCATGTTATGGTTAGTTCCATCTTCATCTACTAAATCACGTTTACTAGAAATCTCAGACATAAGCCTTGACAATAAGGTTAAAAGATGATACCAGAACCATTCTATTGTTAAATTGAGAATGATTGTGGAGTCTATTATAGAATTACTAATGATGGTCTAAGGGTAGGCTAAAGATACCCTTGCTAGTGTTGCATCTTAACAATTAAATATAAAAAAAAAATAAAGAAACTTTACAGAATGGGAGCTTAGCAGCTAAATTACAAAGTAGCATAAGGAGGTTCCTTACAACTTGGAAATATATATTATGTGTTTTTCTATTTGAATTTGTATTTTTGTTTCATATTTAAAAATTAAAAATTGTATGTTTTCTTATTTAAATTTGTATTTTCTATGTTGTTTAAAATTGCATATATGTAACACCCCTCCCTTGTATGTAAAACTTTGCTAACCTAAGCTGAGAAAAAGTAGGTCTATCGTGTAACAAGAAAAGTAAATACTTTATGAAATAAATAAAATAATTAATCACTTAGAATAGCGAGACACCAAGAGAGGAAAATGGATAAAAAGATCCATAAGAGTAGGACAACACTAATGGAAACCGTATCATGGAAGAGGGTATTACATACCCATGGAAGAGATCAACATGAGGCAATTGATCAATGAAAAGAACTCTTAGCTCAGGGGTGAACTGGAAGCAGGCAATTCTAAGTTGGGTGGCAGTGCTCGGTTTTCCATGTGACATTATTTCAATTTCTCTTCTAGAATTCCATTGCATGGGATTTGTTGTATGTTTTTCCTTACCTTGTATATTATCGAATTCTCTCAACATATGTGTATAGCTACATGTGTGATCTTTGTGTCGAAAGATAATTCAATAATGATGCATGAAACAACTAGGTAGGATGAATAATTATGTTTTAAGCTTGCCATCATAGAGCTAGTAGTTCACGTTATCCATGCTAGGCCCTTTGCACTATGAATTGCATCTACTAAAGGTCATCTTAACTATTTATTCACTATGGTTTGTATTGCATAAGATACACCAATAGGACTACGGACATGTTATATCAAGAAGTTAACTATAGTGTATTTATGATAATGACTCCATTAATCCTTGTGTTAAATTCTAAGAGGAACGGAACTTGAATGTATGATCTTGAATGATCATGATTGATGCCTTCCACTACGATGTGATGTAAGAATGCGTAGAATTACAGGTATTAACCTTGTCTATGGGATGATTATATATGAATGAATATGAAAACTATTTGCATATTTAATCCAAGTTAAATTTAGTGAAGGAACAAAAGAAAAAAAGAAATAAAACTATGAGAGACATATGCAAGGCTAAAGGCTAGATTTTTCCCTACCTTGTGCATAGTAATAGGATATACCCCATTACACATATACTCTAGCCCAACATATTCCTTGTGTATGCATATAACCTAGTCTACATACTCATGCTTTAATTTCATTAGTTTTAGACATAATAAGATTGTTAAAATGAGGATACTTATAGCATAAGTCTATAGACATTAATATATGTACAATTGATAAGTTTCCAAAATGTAAAGGTTTTGTAAAAATCATAAATTTGTCTCTATTTCTTACCAAGCAAAAATAAGAAAATTATATTGGGAGCTACTATATTATTCACACAAAGAGGTCTTTAGGGACCTAAACTGTCTCTAGAGAGATAAACATGGCCAAGAAGTGAAATATGTGAGCATTTAAAAGAGTAAGTTACAATACTCTACATAACTCAAATATTGAAATTTTTCTTACAAACAAAGTAGAAAGGAGAATCATGGTAAGATGGGATGTTCTATAATTACAGACAATCGATTCAATTTCTTTTAGAAATTTGTTAAGGTATCTTTACAAATAAAACCCCAATAACTGCTACTACTAACTTGGAATGAACTTTGATATTTTATAAGAAAGTATGATTGATTGAACCATACATTAGGTTGATGAACAATTGTAACTTTCAATATTTATGAAAATACATGATCCTGACATAAGTATAAAATCATAATTTATAGTTGAAATCAAACTGAAATTTTAGAGGAAATTTTAATAGGTTTGTAGGGAGTGAATGTTGTCAAGCCACAACCATGAAAGAATTTCCAAATCTTGCCATCACCTAACGTGAATTGACTGCTTAATGTGATTAATATGACTTACCTATATTCTCTACTTAACATAATATCCTCAATTATATTAATGAGTGCAAGATGCATTCATGGTCGTTGGCTCAAGCGCTGAGAAGCCCTACAAAAGTGTAGTCTAAGAGGTGCACCACAAGAAACGTGACGTTCCAGTGATGCCACTTTAGATGCTCGGAATCTTTACTACCAAGTTAAGAATGCCCAT
Organism: Pinus taeda; assembly: GCA_000404065.3. NCBI lineage: Eukaryota > Viridiplantae > Streptophyta > Pinopsida > Pinales > Pinaceae > Pinus > Pinus taeda. The sequence goes on from APFE030080691.1 coordinate 19,516, forward strand.
ATGTTTAAATCCTTGGAAATCTAGTTCAATGCTAGAACCACGAATAGGCATGAAGAAAATATTGTGATTTCAAGTTTTGATTTCTAAGGATCGTCAACAGGGAAGTTGAGACCCAATCTACCATATAAATGATATGAATATCGATGGCTAGGTACTGTAAATGTTCTTGTTAATGTATTTGAAATGATGATTGTTTTTTATCCGCAACGATTGCTTCTCAATTTTAGAGAACCTTAGCCTCAGGGTTATTTCTAAAATAGGAAATGAACATTCTCTAAAGCTACAAAAGTAGTTAGAAGTGCTAGAGATAAATCATGACCACGAAAAAAATATCGAGAAAATGAATGATACTAAAATAAACTGTCAAAATAGTTTATTAATGAAGCCATAGGTTCCTTTGCTACTAAATACAAATAAAAACATTCCAAATACATCAAAACCAATTTCTGGGTAATAGAATCACACTATGGATAAAACCACTTCCACCTGCTTTCTTTTAAGCAATAATGGGTTAAGTGATTGTGTGTGTATTGACCATATAGTAGTTTACTATGAGTGATGATGTTTGATTTTGGTAGCTTTTGGAAGTAGTTCATTTTATTAGTAGATTTAAAGCTAAAGAGACACCTTCCCAACTGGGTTGTTGGATAAAATCCCATTAAGGGTTAATGTTTCCCTTTTAGTCCCCAATAATGCCTCTTTTTGGCCCTATCCATTGATTTAGAGGCATTTGAAAGGAATTTGGTGTAGGATAATGGTTATCCTTTCTTGGTTTCGGGGAGAACAATGTGAGTATCCACCTTATTTGAGAAAAAGAGACTTGGTTGGACATTCCATGGCCAAGTATCGAATTTTTATCGCTCACTACTCAAATAAGGATAAAGAGTGCCTTTAATACCTTAAAGCATTGAAATTGCATTCCATCTTGAAAACAATAACCTTATTCACCTGAGGTAATCCTAACACTTGTAAAGGTCTTACGAAATAATGAGTTTCTTTCTGGGTGAAAAAGTAATAAGAACACGAGGTGTTCTTTAGGTCGAGGACAACTATCCCTTATGTAGGCAAGCGAGTGAAGCTACCAGTCTTGTAGCAAGCAAATGAAAACTTATCTTTACTTGCACATAGAAAAGTCACACTGGGAAAATCTTGCTCATCTTATCTTCTCCTGTGTTAATTTCTCCTTGCATGGACGTTACATAATGTTTGTTTGATTAGTAGTTCTTTGATATAAATAATCCTCCTACCCATACGTTGGTATCAAATTTCATCCTCTTCCTTGCTAAAATTGTATTGGATGCATTTTTCTTTAGATTTCCTTTGAGTTCTTCCATAGAGGGAGCTATTGCAAGGTGTTCTAGTCATTTAGTAAGGGAGGCCGAGAAACCTCCGTGAGGCTACCGTTGCAAGAATTTATATCTCGAAAGAGGAGAGCAGGGTGTTGTTGAAAATCTGACATCCTAATGGGCAAGGCTAAGCCATGTCTGGAGACTCACAATCCATAAGAGTCTCAGGGAAAATGTTGGCTATGATCACAATGATGACTCTCGCATAGCCTTATTTTATGATGGCTTGCTATTATGAGGAAATTTGCATGATTTTTCTGTTTGGTGTTCCAAGTATGGTTTAAGGTATACTGACTCACTTCACTATAAATTCTTGCCAAGTCTCCTTGATTTCATAACTATTGTCTTCATTCTTAGTCACAACCAAAAATAATGGCAATTTATGGATTAATTTGAGAAGGGTGACCAATGTTTTTTTCCTAAAGCCATTCTGGTGCATCATATAGGAGATAGGAAAAGCATCTGCAATTACATAATCACCACATATGCTAGCCTTCCACCCCTCTTTTAAACTCTTCTTCAAAATTATTGTACTAGGTTTGGGTGAAGAGGATTAAGGGTTTTCTAATGTTAATTGCCAAAGATGTTGCTTGTCCTATTTAAATTTAAATAATGAGTTGAGGAAGGAGGTTGAGCAAAAATCCACTTGTAATTAGGTTAAAATTATTGTACTTGGTTTGGACGATTGGAAAATTTGTTCTATTGAGAATTCTTTTTAATCGTTGAATGATGAAAGACATAGCCCGACCAATTTAAATAATGAATTGAGGAATGATGCTAATCAAAGTAAATTAAAAATTAACTTAATTGTCTAAACACCCAATGAAAAATAAATATCGAAATGTTTTGGTCAAATTAGCAATACAATCCAGTGTATCTCGGGACATGAAATTTTCTCCACTCACAATGGAATGTTCGTAATGTTTGATGATGTGCATCTATGGAATGATCTCCTTTAATGAACTAGGAGATAGGATGCATCCAATAAATTTTGTGAAAGTTGTTCACTTTATACACTATTCGGTCTCGCTACATTTTGTGGTAGAGTTAAGAGTAATACACGAAATAACAACAATTCACGTGTTAATTAATTTCCATAAGTATAAATGGAAAATTGGTCACTGTTCTATTTTTCCTAATTATTGAGTGTTGTAAATTATGTAGAAGGTAAATTTTTTCTTTCTTTATATGTTCCCTAGAAGTTAAGATTTCGTTAAATTCTCTTAGGAGGGCACAAGGACTCTATACCATGATCCATGAGGTAAAAATGGTTTAAAATACTTTAAATGATAGACCATGTTCATATCCGAACTTGATAAATGAACAAATTGTAGTGTATGATTATTGGATTAAAAATTTGGATGAGAAATTCTAGGGATGTGGTCATCATGCAGGATAGATATACATGGAAGTGTTTAAAAGAGTAATGGGGAATAAAGAAAGTTGAATACTATGATTAATTTTGTACCAATAGGTCTCTTCTACCATACTATCACCATATTACTTTACTCATATTAAAATTAAAATTATGAGTCAATGATTCGTATGCAAGGACGTAGCATCACTAGAATGTAGATGATACTTATGAGAGATCTTAATGGAAGAAATGTTGAACTCTTATGAGGTAAATGGAAAACAGAAAACATAAAATCACAAGTGCAATTTCCATACATCATTGTCAACACAAGGAAATATTTCAAATAATAGTCTATAAATGGACGTAAATAAATTCATGGTTAATTAAGTGGGTTCCATCCTAAAACAAATTCTAAAAATTTTACTCATGGAAGACAGGTCCTGCTATGAATTACGAGACTATGTAATTTTATTATTGTGATGATTGGTGCATCTAGACGTAATCATGGAATTTGTTTTTGATATGGTTTTGGATGAGTATTTTAAGTCACTCTGGGCAAGAAAATGCTCCAAATATACACTATTTGAGGGAACTAAATCTTACTAAGTTATTACTCATATATATAATAGAAATACGTGTAATTAATTGAACATGCATATTTTGGAACATACAAGTTTCTTTGAGGAAATAGATATCTTAATAATTATAATTAAAGTAGATAAGAGGCACAAATTATATTCCAATCTAGAAGGAACTAGGGTCAAAAGTGGTGAAAGAAATGCACAAATGCATTACACCACATTGTATGCATGTCGAAAAAGACATCAATAAATTATGACTCTAATATAAATGTCAACGGGACCGACACCAAAATTAAATCTAGTCTAAATACATAATGGGAGTGTAAAACCAACGCTTGGTGCTTCTCGATCCACTCTTCCTCCTCCCCCACTCCTCTGCCTTTGCCTCCACCTCTGCCCCCTACTCCTCCTCCTCTTTCTCTGCTCCTACCCCTTCCCTCCTCCTCCTCCTCCTTCTCTGCTCCTACCCCTGCCCTCCTCCT